>JAJPUD010028822.1:0-13406 GCA_023553655.1 Myrmecobius fasciatus
AGTTGGTTTTATGAAAAAAACAACAAAATAGATAATCCTTTAGTTAATTTGATTGGAAAAAGGAAAGAGGAAAATCAAATTGTTAGTCTCAAAAATGATAAGGGAGAAGTTTCCTCTAATGAAGAGGAAATTAGAGTAATAATTAGGAATTTCTTTGCCCAACTTTATGCCAAAAAATTTGTTAATGTAAATGAAATGGAGGAATATCTACAAAAGTATAGATTGCCCAGGTTAACAGAAGAGGAAATAAATTATTTAAATAGTCCCATTTTAGAAAAAGAAATAGAACAAGCTATTAATCAACTCCCTAAGAAAAAATCTAAAGGGCAAGATGGATTTACATGTGAATTCTACCAAACATTCAAAGAACAATTATTCCCAGTACTATATAAACTATTTGAAAAAAAATATTGAAAGTAGGTGTACTACAAAATTCCTTCTATGACACAGATATGGTGCTGATAGCTAAACCAGGTAGGGAGAAAACTGAGAAGGAAAACTATAGACCCATTTCCCTAATGAATATTGATGCAAAAATTTTAAATAAGATTTTAGCAATGAGATTACAGAAAGTTATCCCAGGGTACTATACCATGACCAAGTAGGACTCATACCAGGAATGCAGGGCTAGTTCAATAGTAGGAAAATTATTAACATAATCAATTATATTAATAACCAAATTAACAAAAAACTTATGATTATCTCAATAAATGCAGAAAAAGCCTTTGATAAAATCCAACACCCATTTGTATTAAAAACACTGAAGAGTATAGGAATAAATGGGCTTTTCCTTAAAATGATTAGCAGTATCTACTTAAAACCATCAGCAAGCTTCATATGTAATGGAGTCAACTTGTACCATTCCCAATAAGATCAGGAATGAAACAAGGCTGCCCAGTGTCACCATTATTATTTAACATTGTCTTAGAAATGTTAGCTTTGGCAGTAAGAGAAGAAAAAGAGATTAAAGGAATTAGAGTAGGTAATGAAGAAAACAAATTATCACTCTTTGCAGATGACATAATGTTCTACTTAGAGAACCCTAGAAACTCGACTAAAAATTACTAGAAACAATTCATAACTTTAGCAAAGTTGCAGGATACAAAATAAATATACATGAATCATCAGCATTTTTATATATTACCAATAAAGTTCAGCAGCAAGAGATACAAAAAGAAATTCCATTCAAAAGAATTGTTGATTGTATAAAATATTTGGGAATCTATCTTCCAAGGAAAAGTCAGGAACTAAAGGAACTAAACTATAAAACACTCTCCACACAAATAAAAGCAGACCTAATCAATTGGAAAAACATAAAATGCTCATGGGTAGGCCGAGAGAATATAATAAAAATGACAATACTACCAAAACTAATTTACTTATTCAGTGCCATACCAATCAAACTCTCAAGAAATAATCTTACAGATCTAGAAAAAAATAGTAGCAAAATTCGTTTGGAAGAACAAAAGGTCAAGAGTCTCAAGAGAATTAATGAAAAAGAAAAGGCTGATGACAGTGGACTTGCTGTACCAGATCTAAAACTATATTACAAAGCAGCGGTCATCAATACCATTTGGTACTGGCTAAGAAATAGAGTAATTGATCAGTGGCATAGGATAGAATCACAGGACAAACTATGAAATAACTATAGCAATTTAGTCTTTGATAAACCCAAAGACCCAAGCTTCTTGGATAAGTACTCACTATTTGACAAAAACTGCTGGGAAAATTGGAAACTATTGTGGAAGAAATTAGGGCTTGACCCACTTCTAACAGCACATACCAAGATAAGATCTAAACGGGTTCATGATCTAGATATTAAGAGTGATATTATAAGTAAATTAGAGAAACATAATATAGTTTCCCTCTCAGATCTATGGAGATGGAATAAATTTATGTCCAAAGAAGAACTGGAACTCTTAATTGAACACCAGATAGATAATTTTGACTATATTAAATTAAAATTTTTTTGTACAAACAAAACCAATGCAGTCAAGATTAGGAGGAAAGCAATAAATTGGGAAATCATCTTTACATTTAAGGGTTCTGATAAAGGTGTCATCTCTAAAATATATAGTTGTCTCATATTTATAAGAATTCAAACCATTCTCCAATCGATAAATGGTCAAAGGATATGAACAGACAATTTTCAGAGGATGACATTAAAACTATTTGTAGTCATATGAAAAAGTGTTCCAAATCACTATTGATGAGAGAAATGCAAATTAAGACAACCCTGAGGTACCACTGCACACCTGTCAGATTGGTTAAAATGACAGGAAAAGTTAATGAATGTTGGAGGGGATTTGGGAAGTCTGGGACACTGATGCATTGTTGGTGGAGCTGTGAAAGGATCCAGCCATTCTGGAGAGAAATTTGGAGCTAATGTCAAAAAGTCATCAAACTGTGCATACCCTTTCATGCAGCAGCATTTCTATTGGCCTTATTTCCCAAAGAAATCATAAATAAAGGAAAGAGCCCCACATATGCAAGAATGTTTGTGGCAGCCCCTTTTGTAGTGCCTAGAAGCTGGAAACTGGAGGGATGCCCATCAATTGGAGAGTGGCTGAATAAATTATGGTATATGAATATTATGGAATATTATTGTTCTTTAAGAAACGACTAGCAAGACTATTTCAGAGAGTTCTGACGAGACTTACATGAACTGATGCTGAGTGAAATGAGCAGATCCAGGAGATTATTATACACGGCAACAACAATGCTATATGACGATCAATTCTGATGGACATGGCTCTCTTCAACAATGAAATGTTTCAAACCAATTCCAACTGTTCACTAAAGAAGCCCATTTACACCACCCAGAGAGAGGGATGTGAAATGTGGACCAAAACAAAACATTTTTGTGCTCTTGATTGATGTTTGCTTGCATTGTGTTTCCTTTATCTGATTTTTCTTTCTTGTGGATACGATTTTTCTTGCACAACAATGATAAGTGTGGAAATATGTATACATATATTCAATTTGTCAAGTATTTTAACATAATTAACATGTAGTAGATATCTTGCATCTAGGGGAGGGGTTGGGAGGAGGGAGGAAAAATTTGTAACAGAAGGCTTTGTAAGGGTTAATGTTGAAGAATTACCCATACATATGTTTTGCAAATAAAAAGAAAATAAAAATGTGTCTGATTTTGAGAGGTGAAGGTTTATGCCCTCTCCCCAAATAGTTTTGCTGCCTTTGTCTTCCTGTAATTGGCTGAAAATCTTCTCTAGGGATTTAGATGCTCTATCAATTGATACGTTTACATTTTATATCATTACTACGTCATTGTTTATGGTATCTTTTATCCTTTGTCTCTTTTAATTAAATCTATTTTTATTTTTGATTTGTCTTAGATCCGCATTTGCCACCCCTGCTTTTTTTTACTTCAACAGAAACATAATAAATTCTGTTCTAGCCATTTTCCTTTACTCTTATGTGTCTCTCTGTGTCAAATATGTTTCTTCTAAACAGCATACTGTAGGATACTGTTTTTCAGTTAGTCTGCTATTTTCTTTCATTTTATGGGAGAGTTCATCGAATTCAAATTCACCATTATGATTACCAGTTATTTCTCTCCTTCCTGTTTTCTCCCCAGAATATACTTGTGTTTTGTCTTTCTACTGTGTTCTTAGTAGTACTTTTTATACTGACCCCACGAAATATCTTATCCCTTATCACTCCTACTCCTTCTCTTAGTAATATTTTTAATGTACACTGCCTACTATCTTAACATTTATCACCCTCCCCCCTTTTCTTACCTTTTGTCCTAGTGTTTCTGCCCTCCCTCCCCCCCAGCCCCTTCCTTTTCTTTCCTTTTCTCCTCCTACTTCTTTATTTGGCTAGATAAATTTCCGTACTCCACTGAATGATTAAGTAATTCCCTCTTTAGCCAAAACTGATGAGATCAAGTTTTAGACCATGTTCATCCCCCTCCCTTCTTTCCTTGATTGTAATAGTTCTTTTGAGCCTATTCATATGATTTAGTTTGTCCCATTATACTGCCCCTTTCCTCTTCTTCCAGTTTAGACTTTTTCACCTCTTTATGTCTTTTTCTTTGATATCTTTACATCAGAGTCCATTCACAACTACACCCTCTGCCCATGTGATGCCCTCCTTCATCTGCCCCAGTGACAGATGCATTTTTCAAGAGTTGCAGATGTTGCTTTCCCATCAAGAGATGTAAATAGCTTAACATTTTAATAATACCTATCCCTGCATTTACCTTTCAATACTTCTCTTGAGTCCTGTTTGTGGACTAAATTTTGTTTTTCTCTGATTTTTTTTCAAAAGATATGATTCAAAGTCTCTAACTTCATTGAAGATTTATCACTATCCCTGAAAGGTAATGCTCAGTCTAACTGGATAGTTAAGTTTTGGTTTTAATGCCAGCTCTTTTGACTTTGAATCATATCTTAGGTTAAAACCTAAGTCCTTTGTCTTATGGAATATAATATTCCAGGCCTTCTGATCCTTTATTGTGGAAGCTGCCAGATACTGGATAACCATGACTGTTCCTCCTTGATATTGGAATAGTATTTTTCTGGAAGCTTGCAGTATTTTTTCCTTGAGATGGTTGTTCTGGAATTTTGTAACAAAATGTTAATTTAAATTTTTCTTTTGTGATTTCTTTCTAAAGGTGATAGATTGATTTTTTTTTTCAATGACTATTCCTCCTATGATTCTAGAATGTCAGGGAAGTTTTCCTTGATGATCTCTTGAAGAATGCATGTGGACATCCTTTTATTTTTTTCCTCATGGCATTCAAGTAGACCAATAATTGTTAAATTCTTATATTTAAAATTGTTAAATCTCTTCTGAATATCTTTTGAAATTTTGCTGTTTTGCTAATTAGGTACTGGATATTTTCTTCCATTGTTATTTATTTTTTAAATAAAGGCTTTTTTCATACCTCAGAAAGTTCTGAGTGAAAGAGACAATAACCAAGGTATTCCTACAAAGGAGTCACAGTCCTCATCTTGCCCTTTTGCCTCCCTGGTCTCCACAGAGTGTAATATCTTTATTTCTCTTTAGCTTTATTTAAAAAAAAAAAAACATCCCATGCTCCACACAAAGAATTATTAATGACTAAAATAATCACGTTTGCTTAGAGGGACCTGAAAATGTATGTGACTAAGCTGAGTAGAGATTTTTCCTGGATGTTCCCTGAAAATTTTTAGCATGAAGATTCTTTTGAAAGAATAATATTAATAGCTTTTATTTTTACATCTTCTCAAGTTCTGCATATAATTCATACCTTCCAATATGCAACAAGTGATACTGTATCACACAGAAAAAAGGGAAAAATGTAGTTTTTTTTTAAAATTATTCATCAACCACATTGAATATATGAAGTATTTCATGATAATTTTTGCTGTCCTCTCCAAAGAAGAGATGAGAGGTGCATTTACTCTTCTCTTCTTTGGGTCTGGAGTTGATCATTTTAGTTCTTCTGGTATATTTATCTTGTTGAGGGTCTTTCTATTTATTTATTCTTACTCTGGCTATGGCTATCTAATTTGATATTAATTCCTGTAATTGTTCTTTTATCTCTCTGAATTTACCATATCTAGTCTTACAATATATTCCAACCTAGTGGGAAAGGTATCTCTCCCTTTTCAGTGAAGGGTAATGCAACATCTTTTATCCCTCGGGTCCTTGGGAAGATAGGATAACCAAATATTTCTGGTGGCTGCAAAGAATGCAGAATCCCATAGTTTCTCACTGAACATTAACCAAGAAAACCCATACTTTACTTGCCTTTTAAGGGACTGTAGGCAGAAATCATAAGGTAGAAGGGAGTAGGAATATTTTATTTATTAAGAAGTCAGTTTGATTATTGTTCTATAAGAAACTATTAGCAGGATAATTTCAGAAAGGCTTGGAGAGAATTACATGAATTGATGCTTAGTGAATTGAGTAGAACCAATAGAATATTGTACACAGCAACACCAAGATTAGGAGATGAGCAAGTTTGATGGACTGACTCTTTTCAACAATGATGTAATTCAGACCAATTCCAAAAGACTTGTGATGGATAGAGCCATCTGCATCCACAAAGAGGACAATGGAGACTCAACGTGGATCACAACATAGTATTTTCACCTTTTTTGTTAGTTGTCTTTTTTTTTCTTTCTCATTTTTCCTCTTTCTGATCTTATTTTTGTTGTGCAGCATTTAAATGTGGAAATATAATGGCACATGTTTAACTATATTAGAATACTTGCTATCTAGTTGAGGGGAAAGGAGGGAAAGAAAACTTTGGAACACAAGATTTTGCAAGGGTGAATATTGGAAACTATCTTTGGATGTATTTTAAAAATAAAAAGCTATTACTATTTTTAAAAAAAAAGAAGTGGAAGTAACTTTAGGTTTTCCTGCCTCTCCAGGAAGAGAATAGTTTTGTTTTGTTTTGTTTTGTTTTTCATTGTGCCCACCCCAATACTCGCAGCCTTCCAGTTCCCACACTCCACTTCTCCTGTCGATGTTTTGGAGGCTATGTGGCCTGCTGCTGCATCTGCCCTTGCAATGGCAGTGTAGGCTGCTCTGGGCTCTGCCTTGGCAAACAAACTTCACCAAGGAAGCAACGGAGATATTAATTGATATTGATATTGATTAATTGATTATAGATATTAATTCCTGCAACTATTCCCTTTCACCTCTAAATTTATGTAGCTAATTTGAATATAGTTCATTTAGTAGCCAAATTATTTCCCCCTTGTCAGTGAGTTGTAGTGAAACACCTTTGATTCTTTGCATCTTTGGGAAGATAAGATACAAGACATTTCTGGTGGCTGCCAGGACCATAGAGCCCCCAAGCTTCACACAGAATTATCACCGACAATATCCATATCCTATATGCACTCCAAGAATCTATGACCAGAAATCATAAATGTAAAGTAGAAGGGAGTAGAAGTACAAGTAACTGAAGAATTCATGTCGAGCTTCTTCAAAGTCACAATTAGATAATTGACCAGAAGCCTTCTCAAAGGCAATCTGAGGATACTGTCATAACTTTATGATTCAATTAAGCAGAGGAGCATTAAAATGAAGGTCTGGCATGAACTAGCCTCTTTTCTAAAGATTAGTCTGATTGATTGACAGATTGAAACCACTTTGGGTTTTCCTGCCTCTCCAGCCAAAGGAAAATATGTTTTCAGGGTGCCCGCCAGGGCCTTGTGGTGTCGTGCTTGGTTATCCCAGGCTCCACATTCCAATAGACCCTGCTGGGTGCTCTGGAGGCTGCAGAGTCTGCAGCAGCATCTGCCCCTGCAATGGCGGCAGAGGCAGCTTTGGTCTCTGCAGTGGCAAATTTGAACAAAGAAGTCACTGTACTTTTTAAGGCATCTAGCTCCAGCATTGTTGTCACCCACCAAAAAGATACCCATGATGTCTCTGCATTCCTCCAACAGACAAAAGTCCCACAACACTACAGAAATGAAATTCCTGAACATTGACTTGTGCAGAGAGACTTGTTTTTCATCTTCGAGCAGTCCATAGGGTGTACTAGCAGAGGAAAGTGTGAGACCCTTAGATGACTACCTGGAGGAGGGCAAGTCCTTCAAGTCCCATGGGGTCTCCAGAGGCAAGGTTAAGGAAGTCTCTTTGGATGTGCTGGCTCTGGATAATGTGGTCAGTGCCACGAAGTATGACAAAGGACATGGAATCTGAGGCATGGATCGGATGGTGGAGAAGATGGATCTGAAGGTCTTTGACCTTGATTCCTTGTGAGTGTAGGTGACAGGGAATCCATCAGATCCTACTTGGATTCTCCCCTGCATAGCCCCTTGACTTTTATGAGCTTTCTGAGGGAAAGTCAGCTGTCTCCCTATGCCATTTTTCTTTCTCTCTGCCCCAAATGTTATGACCACTCACTTAAGGAGTAAAAAAAAAAAAGGGGGGTTTGTTAAAAAATTAAAAAAAATGAAAAAAACCTAACAATGAGGCTGTTTACACATTATTCTTATTAAACACATGCAGAATAAGAATGTTATCTAGGGATTATTGATTTTCTTAGATCTGATTTTCCTAGAGTCTATCATAACTGGGCTGAATTCCCATTGAGATTGACCTGTCTTGAAGTTTTTCCAATCTATCTTGAACTGGAGTGGTTTCTTTTCATGAGGCGGTTCAGTGGTTTGGTTTAGAGCACTTTCTGGCTTCACTCTATCATATTGGCTCCACTTCCACCATGATTTAGACATAAAGAATGATCCTATAGGCAAATAAGAACAACAAAGAATAATCTATCTCTCAGTTCTCTGGAGAAGGTAGAAATTTGTGGCCAAAGAAGAACTAGTATACAGTATATAATGCAAAATGAATAATTTTGATCATATTAAATTAAAAACTTTTGTACAAACAAAACTAATGCAGACAATATTAGAATGGATACATAAAACTAGGAAAAACTTTACATTCAAAGGTTCTGATAAAGCCCTCATTTCTTAAATAGCTAGATAATTGACTCAAATTTATAAAAATGCAAGCCATTCTCCAATTGATAAATGGCCAAAGGATATGAACAGTCAGTTTTCAGATGAAGAAATTAAAACCATTTCTAGTCTTATTAAAAATGCTTTAAATCACTTTGTCACAAAAATGCAAATTAAGACAATTCTGAAGTACCACTACAAACCTCTTAGATTAGTTTAGATGACAGGAAAAGATAATGATAAATGTTGGATGTCATGTGGAAAAACTAGGACACTAATAGATTGTTGGTGGAATTGAGAACTGATCCAACCATTCTGGAGAGCAATTTGAAACTATGCCCAAAGATCTATGCATATCCTTTGATTCAGTAGTGTAGCTATTATTTAAAAAAACTTTATGAGAGTTATCTACATACTAATTGGGGTCACTCAAAATGGAAATATTATGGAAGTAGTTTTCTTCCACAAAAATAATAATAATAAATGGTCCATATGTTTATTTTTGTACAATTATTTGAAAGACAAGGAGAAAATGTGATCCCACTGTGTTTATTAATTGTTGAATATGAAAAACCACTTGATTAAGAAGAAACAGACATCCTTATAGGGTATTCCATAACAAGGTTTTTCTTTCTGTTTCTGTCTCTGTCTGTCTCTCTCTCTCTGGCTCTTTCATCCTTGGAAGCTACATCAACAAAAACAACCCAGTTCAATGGCTTTCCCATGGCAAACATGACCCAAGGCATTAAACAAAGATTATGCTAACCAAAAGTATTTGCTATTGTCTTGGTGAACATCCAGCTTAGTTTTTTGGTTCTGGAGGATTGGTTGATCCTCTAGATATTCTTATTTGTAGATGGCATTGTCTAGATATTCTTATATATAGATGTTTGTATTAATTTTATCAAACACCAAGAAACTTTGAAACATTTTGCAGGAGAACTGTAATCAATGAAATGAGTTTGATTGTTCTATGTGGGTAAGACCAAAAGTAAGAAAAGATCAATAATCTTAGTTACTTGGAATTCTATATAAATGTAAATGAACACCCTCTAGAACTTGCCTAGCTCTCTATCTGTCTGTCTGTCTGTCTGCCTATCTAACTATCTATCTATCTGTATAGATATAGAAATAGATTTAGATATATTTCTAACTACATATTTATATCTAGATATGTTAATATCAATATATTGATATCTATCTATTTTTCTATTGGTATATAATAGAGGAAATATGTGTTGATAAGGAACTTATATATATATGTATATACATATATGCATATATTTTGATATCTATCAGTATCTAATACCAGCAATATAAATTGGCAAGGAGGTAGGTCCAAAATGAAATGGAGAAGAGCCGTTTGGATTACTTGGGAAATTGTGAAGCTCTTTCATTAATTTCAAATGTGTGTCATTCACTTTCTCTATATGTTGTCTATCCAAACACATAGATGTGAATAAAAGATATTCATTATGTGCTTTTCTTTTCCTGTGTAGTTGATTAGACTGGTTTGTAAGTGAGTTAGTGAGTGAGTGTATGTGTATGTATGTGTGTATGTGTGTTTGTGTGTGTGTGTGTGTGATCACAGATTTAATTGATTCTAACCTAAAATATTCTGGATCTTGAGGCAATCAGCACAAACTCTTCATTAAATAGAAATATCTAGAACACTTCACCATTTATTGGAAAAATCTCTTTGATTTGGACTTTGTTAAACAAAACAAACAATTTTAATGAAAAAATAACTTACCATTTTATACTTTGCTTAATGTAAATATTCCAACATTGACAGAATAAAGTTATATTTCTTGCCAAATCTTTTAATGATTCTTACATAATTCTAACACACACAAGGAATATAATGTGGAAGAGAGCTTCAAAGACATCATTTGGTTCAACACAATAATTGTTTTATACTCAGTAAAAGGAATTTCAATAAAATTTTGTATTCTCTATACCTTTCAGTGAATTGTGGAATTATAGGAATATTTGATACAAAATTTTATTTTAAAAGCCTTTCTGACTCTTTTACACACCTTCCTCATGGTTGTTTTCCATTAATATGTAGATAACTATCTCATATATCTATTCTCAAATATGCATATATATATATATATATATATATCATAATTCTGCATGTCATGCAGATTTTTATGATCATAAAATATCTAGAGTAAATGAACACGTACCATTTTTAACTTAAAAAAACAACCTCAACATATCTTTTGATGTTATACAGCAAATAAGCTGATGCTCAACTGGGAATATACAGATTGCCAACACTGTTGGCTATTCATGCTTGCAAATCAACAGAGCATAAAATATGTGTAGAAGTGGGTGTGGGGCTTGGACGTAGGAACTGAAGGAAATATATATTAAGAAATGAGACTGATTTTCTGAAAAACCTGAAATGAACTCTCAACAAAATTGGCATGTAAAGATATACAAGCCAAGTTATCCATGTGAAGAAAGCAACTCATAACAGATTTATGGCAGTTAAAAAAAAAAACCCTTCAAATTAAGAACATTTCAATGCAATCTGTTTAGTATATTTTATAGCTAAGGGGCTTGACATATGTAGACAGCCAAATGCCTGCAGGAAACTAAGAAGAATATGTGAATTAGCAATACACAATCTACAGTGATAAAATTTCTTGGAAGAAATAATAAACATTATCAAAAGCAAAAGTTGCATGATGAAAGCAAAAGGTCAGTGAAGATTATTCACATTCACATATCATTGGCTCTATTAATTTTATATATTTCTTGTATTAATGAAGAAGCAACGTCCTTTACATTTTCTCCTTTTAGAACATTGAAGACAATAATGACAGATTTCAGCTTTTAAAATTATTGGGGTCCATTTAAGCATCTTAAATTGAATAAGATATGTTCTCTTAAAAATAACAACTTACTGGTTAGCAAAAGAAGAAGAGAACCTATATGTTTTAAAATGTTTATAATAGCTCTCTTTGTGAGGGCAAGTACTGTAAACTGCAGGCATTCCCATTGATTGGGGACTGACTAAAGAAGTGGAGATCTATCTTGGCATTGGAATACTACTGTGCCAAAAGAAATAATAAGCCTAATTTTTTTTAGGAAAACAAAACATGGAAAGACTTGAACAAAATTATAAAGAATAAAATGAGCAGAACCAAAAGAATATTGTATACAAGTAACAGCAATATTGTTTTAAGAAGAACTTTGAATTAATAAATCATTTTGTCCATTTCAAATAACAAATGAACTATAAAGGACATATGAAGAAAGATGCTATCTGAAGGAAGAGAAAAAAACATATAGTATGTATACACTAATGTTAGATACATGCATATGCATACATGTATATAAACATATGTACATATTTGCACACATATATACCTATGCATATATATACACTTATATAAGGAAAAATATGTTTCAAATAAACAAAAAATCAAAACAATTATGATCAAGTATATAGACAGATCCCTGTGCAAAATACAAATTAACTATTAGTTTCAAATCGAAGAAATTGAAAGAAAGGGGAGGAAGAAAGTGGTTAACAGAAGACTTTAAACAACTTTACTTATGGCTTAAACATACAGAAAGCCCTCGCCCCTGTCAGAATGATGACTACCCCCTTTTCTACTAGACTACTTTAGTCCTATTCATACTAACCATGTAATGTTGGATTGATTGTATTTGCTGAAAATTCTGGGAAGATGGCCTAGAAATAATGTTAATAAAGGCTGATGTTTATATAGTCTTTTAGAGTTTACATAGAACTTTACACACTTTATTTCAATTGAACCCATCAGTATTATATCCTCATTTTACAGATAGTCAAATTTAGACTTAGTGAAACTCAGTAATTCACCTAAACTGATACTGGTAGTAAGGATCAGATCTGAGGCTTAAATTGAGGTCTTCTGACTTCAAAAGCAATGCTTCTCACATTATAACATAGCTAAAAATAGTTAAATTATATGTTAATTTATGATTTTCAAAGTCCTTTCCTTAAAATCTCATGAAGTAGGGCATGGAATACAATAATATTTTTTTTATTTGATGATTGAAGTTGATCTTCCAAAAAATGAAGTGACTTGGTGATGATCATTCAGCTGGTGACTTATGACACTGACTTCTAGACCTTGCTTCTTACCAAAAACCAGGGCTGATCACTCTAGTTGTTTACTTAAAGACTAATTTAAGTAAACTAAAGTTTACTTAAAGACTAGCACAGGACTGAGGAGAGAGAAACTTAGATTTTAGACATTGTACCTACTTCTGACTCTAATTGTCATACTTCTGGATCCATGATTGATGAAGTGTTACATTCTGATTTATTATCTTCCAAATTATTGATTCCCTGAAACTTTGGATTTAAAAAAATTATTGCAAATTTAGTATGAAAAACAGTTTCAAATTCCAGTTCTGCTACTTTATACCTGAGTGCAATAAGTAACTTTTCCTGCCTGTTGGCACTGGATTTTTTTGTTTGTTTGTTTGTTTGTTTTGTTTTGTTTTAATTAAAGCTTTTTCTTTACAAAATATATGTATGGGTAATTCTTCAACATTGACCCTTATAAAGCTTTCCATTACAAATTTCCCCCCCAATTCCCACCCCTCCCCTAGAAGGCAGGAATTCCACTACATGTTAGTTATGTTAAAACACTCGACAAATCGAATATATGTATACATATTTCCACACATCTTTCTGTGCAAGAAAAATCATATCTACAAGAAAAAAATCTGAGAAAGGAAGCACAATGTAAGCAAATATCAATACAGAGCATGAAAATGTTATGGTGTGGTCCACATTTCATATCCCTCTGTCTGGGTGTACATGGCCTTCTTCACTGATTAATTGGAATTGTTTTGAAGCATTTCATTGTTGCAGAGAGCCATGCCCATCAGAATTGATCATCATGTAATATTATTGTTGCTGTGTATAATGATCTCCTGGTTCTGCTCATTTCACTCAGC
>JAJPUD010028823.1:0-14374 GCA_023553655.1 Myrmecobius fasciatus
AAAAAAAAAAAAAGGTCTTGAAAAGCACCTACATCTTTCCCACTTCACAGGAATGATAATATTCTTTTCTGCAGGAATATCCAATTTGTTCCAACCAAATGGAATAAGAAGGAGGCAGTGCATTGGAAAGAGCAATGGCTTCAAAACCTACCTTTGATACTATTTATGTGATGTGGGATAAGTCACTTGATAACCCTTAGGCATAGTTTCATAGTCTGTAAATATAAAGTGTAAAGGCCTCTGAGGTCTCTTATTACTCTTGATCTATAGTCTTATGGATTTATTTCTATTCTCGAAATTCTAGAAATTTATAAAAAGAGGCCCTGTTTTTATGTGTCTATTTTGAATTTGGTGCACTGTAATCTAAAAGCAGGTAGGTGGGTTTAAGCAGAAAGTACAGAATCTGACCCTTCAAGGCCATCTCATTTATAACCCATGATATACAAATACTAAATATACATATATCTACCCTACCTTGAAAAAGTGTACAAAGGAAAACAAGCTCAAAGACACTCCATGCAAGAAGAGAAGACAATATATTGGCAATGTAATGCAGAAATCAAGTACTGAATTCCCACTTACAAGACTTACTACTTCCTACCTCTGTTACTGTGGCCAAATCAATTAATCTCTCTGGGCCTCAGTTTTTTCTTCTGTAAAATGAGCAGATCTGACTCTAAAGTCTCATCTATCCCTATATCTTCCCAGCCTGTAATGTATTATTACCACATCATTTCATGTTAGTGGGCGCGTGGTTCCCATAACTTTCTTTTCAATTCAGTAAATGTAGTTTTTAGATATATTTTTGAGAAGGCAGAGGAATTTTTTTTAAATAATGCTAAAGAAATATTTCTGAATTCATAAAAATAACTCTCTTGGGTTATTGCCTAGCCAAGCACAAGTCCTTGCTATCACTCATCTTAGAAACAGAAAGTGTTTGTGGTGAGCATTGTCACTCCTACTGAGAAAATACTGAGGTTCTTCTCTTTGTATTTTGATGGTCACTATTGTATTTGTGTTTAGTGATAACAAACAATCATCCCTTGAGATCTCCAGCAGAAAAATCAAGAATGAGGTAGTTTAGCACTGTGCCTGGGATTTACCCCTGCATTTGAAATAATTTGTATCTCAAATTTCATTTTGCCCTTTGCTTTTTGGATTATTATTACACTGGTGCTCCTCAGGCCCATTGCATTTTCCAGATAATCCACCCTTAATTGTTTTTAATTGCATCCAAATGGACAGCTGTTGGAACAATGGAGATGAAATGTGAAAAATAGCAATGAAATGAAAATGTTAAATGGCATGCCTGTTGTAACTGCCTTGATTTGCATCTACTTATGTCAGTTTCTCTCTTTTCTTTTACCCTAAAACAGGTAACCAGATCCTGTCCCTTGGGAGCCTCTCAAAAGATCAGATTTATCCAATGAAACTCAAGGGCATTTCCATCTGCTACTCTGCTCTCAAGTCTGCCTTATGTGGAAATTATGTCAGCTTTGGCGTCTTCAAGTTGTATGGGGACAACCATTTTGACAATGTACTCCAGGCCTTTGTCAAAATGCTGCTTTCAGTGTCCCATAGTGACTTGCTAGTAAGCAGTCATTCATCGTGGGAGTCTTTGTATGAAAGATGAAATAACACCACCACAGGCTTAGAATTGTTATAATGAGGCCTAGGGAGCTAGAACAGTACCAGAATATTTTATATTTTCAACCAGGTTACCTGATTTATCTTACACAATTCAAAATATTGGAATTACTCTATATTTTTAAAGTTTATTTTGAAAATAGATAGACAAACATATTCTTGTGACAACTTGAACATCCAGAATCCCCCTACTTCAGAATCAAGAAAAAAGCATGATTAGCAATTCAGATTGATTAATTGACAAATATACCTATAATTATGTAGTTTTCAGCTCTGCATTTTGAGTAGAACACTGGGTGACAAAGAATTCTGACTTCCTGAAATGGTATACTTTCTGAAGTTAAAAATTTAACATTGGAATGATTTCCCTCTCTCTTTTAGTCCTCCTGCTCCATTTAAATGGGAGAGAACATTGGAATCAGACTGGAAAGATCTCAGTTTTAAGCTCCTTATGGCCTTCACTAGCCTTGTGATTTTGGGGCAAATCATTTTCCCTTAACTGCGCCCTCTTATTTCAAGTATAAAATATAAGGATTCGATTAGATGATCTCTGAGGCCTTTTCAAGCTCTGTGATTTCATTATTCTCAGACTGATTTTATATTTTTTTTTTGACGAGATAAAAGAGACCTCATTTTTACCTAGCCTTTATGAATAGGCACTGCTTCAGACAGACTGAGATTTGAGAAAGACCTTAATTTAAAAAGGCCAAGGTCTCCCACTGCATCCAGGCCCATCATTCTGATCTATCTCTGGCCACTGACCCAGAGAGCTCTGGAGAGAAAAATGAGGCAGGTGACCTTTCACAGCCCTCCCTCACTTAAATGCAATTCACTTGCAAGTCATGATAGCTCCTTCCTGAAGTCATGGTCCTCTTTGAGAAAAAAGGACAAACAGAAATTACTAATCAGCCTTGTTTTGGAGTCTAATATGTCTCTCAAAGTGCCACAAATTGCTGTTTACTTTCTGGATCCAGGCGGTGCTTCAGTCACCCAAGTTAAGTCAGTAGGAAAACTGACTATTTTTGCCTCAGACTTATTAGAGTTGTGATCTTCTGAATTTCTGGCAGCCTTCATTTGGTGACCCATACATTCTATTAGTAAATCTTGAAGGTGCTTAGCAAAGACCACTGAAAATTTGAATCTTCAGTATAATCTAACAGGCCATGAGTTGCCTCAGTCCTGATGAAATTGGTGATGGCATTACTCTAACCTCCTTTCCATGAATGCTGTTCCAGTAAAGCAATAGTTTTATTTTGAATTTTCTGTCACCAAGATACCCCAACTTAAATCCCAATTAGCTCACAAATGGAGTTGGTGAATCTGCCTCTCCTTACCTGTTATTTTATGTGTCAGAGAATAGCATGTGAAAGCTTGAATTATCTTGAGAGCATATCCATGTTAGCAAATTATGAGTGTCCAGACATTTATTTACTTACATTTGATTCAATTTGATCTGTTGGCCCTATGCACAGGCAATTTTGGGAGGAGAAACTCTAGCTAGTGATTAGGAAAAGACAGCCCAGTAGTCAAGGTAAAATCCCATTTTAGCAATGAAAATCCATGTAGGAGTTAAAAATTGGCAAGTTGTAGGAAATGAGCCTCTTACCTCAAATTGTACTCAGTAGTTTAGAATTTAAATCTTTTAAAAATAATAGTAATTTGGAAAACCAGCCAGTGTTTACTCAATAGAGATTTGACCTGTATTTAAGTACTCAGAACATATAAGCTGAAACTGAGATTATATATTGTACAGCTGGTTTCATAAATAAAGGTTTCTAGAGATCAGAGACTACCACTAAAAATCCTTTAAATACTGAATTGGGATTTATTAAGTCATTATTCTGTATATTTATTGACCTCTCATTTAAACAGCCTTGTGATTTCGTACATTATAAACTACCATTTATACTGGATTGTAGCATGTTTTCATTTTTCTTACCTGTGGCTTGTCATTTTTTGTTTCAGCAATATCGGAAATTGAGCCAATCTTATTACCCTCTCCTGGAATGTCTCACCCAGGACCACATGAGTTTTATCACTAATTTAGAGCCTCGGGTGCTCATGTACTTTCTCACATCTATCTCTGAGGGACTAACTGCTCTTGGTAAGAACTCTGATTTTGGGATGAAATACATAATTGTGGAAGCTTAATATATTTGTTTTTTTAACAATCATATTAAAATAGGTGTGGGGAGAAAATAAGGTATCATGAATTCAAAGCAATATGGTTTTATCATTGAAATTCAATATGATGGGAAATGTCCCTTTTGCTCTACATTGAAATGTGTTCTGCATTTGTTGGTTTAATTGTGGTTGTCGTTAGATATTGCTATGTCTCCTTGCTCTGAATGAATTTAAAGAATTTGCAAAGTTGTTTGTGAGATGTAGTATGATTTTGTTGCTTGCTGGCCATATATTATATATTCCTTTGGTCAAACATCAGATGAAGATTGGTACCTGACAAAGTTACATCCCATATGATGTCAGAAAAGAGTGAGAGTGTGTGTGTGTGTGTGTGTGTGTGTGTGTGTGTGTGTGTGTGTGAAGAGAATGGGGGAGGCAAGAAGAAGAAATCAAATCCAGCAAGCATTTATTATATGCAACATAATATGATAGAGGTTAAACATATAAAGACAAACAAAAATCCATATTCTCAGGATGCTTATATTCAACCAGGAGATACAATGTATAAAGAGGAAAGTATATGCATCTAGTGTGTCTGTGTACATATATATACATATGCATGTATATTTGTATGTATATATACACATATGTGGCACAAGTATATGTATATTTAAAAACTGAGAAGGGTGTAAATACTAATAAGTAGGGGATAAGGAAAGACTGCCCCTAATTAGAAGATGGCACTTAAAATGACCCTTGAAGAAACTGAGAACATCTCAGAGGTAGAGTTGTGGATGGGGTGTACAAAGACAGGATATGGAAAGTCAAATTTAGGAAACAGCAAATGACCTATTTGGGACATGGTGCATAAAAAGTAAATATGAAAAAAAAGCCTAGAAATGTTTATTGGCACTATCCTGTGAAGGATGTTAAATGCAAAACTGAGGAATTTTTTTTTTAATCCAAGAGGCAGTAGAGAGACACAGAGACTTTGAACAGGGGACCTTCAAGGCCAGATATGTGCTTTAGGATAGTTTTTTGGGGAGTTATGTGCAAGATATGTTGGAAAAGGGAGTTATGTGCAAGATATGTTGGAAAAGGGAGAAACTGGAAGTTGGGACAATAATTTTTGGTTCTGCTTTATTTTCAACATTCCAAGGGAAGTCTGGTAAAGGCCCATATATAAATAAAGAGAAAGGAACAAATATGAGATATATTATGGACATAGTCTAAAAAAGACTTGTTACTGATTAGAACGAGGAAAAGACAGGAATGACTAAAATTACAGACCATTAGAAGAATGGTGGTACTCTCAAGAGAAATAGGGAATTTTGGCAAAGGGGGCAAGTTAGAGGAAAAGATGAAAAGATTTTTTTAGCATACTGAATTTGAGATAGCAAACTTTGGCAGTGTCCCAACAAATAATTGATGATGCAAAAGTGGAGAGAAATTAGGGCTGTGTGTATGTAGATCTGAAAGTTAGCGAAGAGAAATGAAAATTGATCCCATGAGAGCTGAGTAGATCAAGAGTGAGTGGGTAGAAAAAGAAGAGGGCACAGTGTAAAGATTTTGATTACACTCATGGATGGGGACAGATCATGAATGACGATCTAGTACAGAAGACTCAAGAGATGGTAAGACAGTTAAGAAGAGAACAAGATCGATGTCATGAAAGCCAGAGGAGAAACTATCCAGAAAGAGTCATTAAATTGACCCAAGTGTGATAGCTATGCAGAGATATAACTAAGAGATATAACTAAGAGTACACCAAATGTATTCCAATAAACCCCAAGGGAACCCAGTATTATCAGCAAACCTGACAGATCTTAATCACCTTTCCCATACTGACCTCAATTAATTTGTCTCTAGTTGTGATTCTACTTTAAAGCTGGTTGGTTAATCTTACTGGTTTATTCAACTGCCTCATATAGATCAAATCCCATTATTATATGTCCTTTGGGACATAGAACTGTGAGACTTACAGACAGAAAAGACTTTAGAGGTCATCTAGTTCCCAGATTCTTAAACTGTGGTTTGTGATCCCATATGGAATCTTGTAACTAAATGTGGGATTGCAAAATTGAGATTTGTTATCAGTAAATGTTTGATTTGTATATCCTTTTAATATAACTAAATACTTAGGATCACATAAAAATTTCTTGTGGGAAAATGGGTCACAAGTGGGAAAAGTTTAAGAAGCCTTAATCTAGCCCAACCCACTTATTTAACAGATAAAAAAAGATAACAGAGGTTCATCAAGGTTTACCCAAATTAACATAGTGACAGAAAAGGGATCCAAACCAAGGTCCTCAACTCCAAATCCTTAAGAACCATGTACTTAAGACCTCTTCTGTAACTTAATAGCTACAACATTCTTCAGCTGAGTAATTCTTTCAAGATTAAAATGTTTTTTTAATGAGTTTACTATTTCTTGTTTTCTTCTAATTCATCCTATACATCAAAGCTCAATCAATCTTCCTAAAGCATCAATTTCTTATTTTATTGATAGATTTTGTTTTCACATTATTTTCACTTCCAAATATATTCTTCTGCCTTCATCTACCAATCTCTTTTAACAAAATATTTTTAGGAAAACCAGTTCATCACATCACTGGGATTTCTAGATGAAGGATGTGGACATTTTAGTCACTTTTTGGCATAATTCCCAATTGCATAATACTAGCATTATGTCACTCCTTTGCTTTAAGACTTGCAAAGGCACTGCCTGCCTAATGAAGCAATAAGTCCTCAACCAGGCACTCAAAACCCACCACACACTTGCTTTAGTCTATGCCTTAAATCCTATTACTCCTCCAATGGTATCCTTTTTTTCCAGCCAAACTTAATTGCTAGAATGTCTTTAAACACACCATGTTCCTTCTGCACCTTTGTTTTTATTGTTCTCTCCAAATGGACAGAATGTCCAACACCATCCTCTAGCCAGTCATATCCTATTAAGGCTTTAGATGCAGTTTAGTTATTGTCAGCTGCAAGAGTATTCCCCAGTTGCCCAGGCAGGTGAAAAGCCATCTCTCCCACTTCTGCATCCCTAGTTGTGTCACTGGTTAAGCACCTTTGAATGTCAAAATCTGTGATTTAATCCTCCTATCAATGCAAGTGGTTAGCTTTTTGTCTTAGCTGTGTAACTTTAGTTTCAGTAATTTGCCCAGGTAATACAGTCAATATGTTAGAGGCAGAATTTGAAGCAAGGTTTTGCTAACCTCAGGTACAGCTCTTGCTCCACCATGTCATCTC
This sequence comes from Myrmecobius fasciatus, assembly GCA_023553655.1. NCBI lineage: Eukaryota > Metazoa > Chordata > Mammalia > Dasyuromorphia > Myrmecobiidae > Myrmecobius > Myrmecobius fasciatus. Next base: position 7,027 of record JAJPUD010028823.1, read on the forward strand.
CTGCTTTATGTTCTGCCTTGTATATAAAACTATTATTCTCATATCTATCTGAGGCAGCACAGTAAGTTAATCTGGAGTTAAGGAAACCTGGGCTTCAAGTCCTAGTTCCTTCATTCTTCCTTGTGTGATCCTAGACAAGACCCTCATACTCTCTGAAGCTCTTGTTTTGTCTGTGAAATGGGAATAACAGCACTTTCCTTCCTGCCATCCATTCAAGGGCATATATGATAAAATAATGTGTAAAAATGATTAAATGTTCTACATATACATATTGTTAGCAACTTTTCTTTTATTTAGCATATTTTTATTGATTTTTTTTTTACTTTTATGTTGCCTAGATTTTCATCTCCTTGGTAGTCAGTATGGGAAAGAGTAGAAAAATTGAAGGGCCCAGAAGTTAGGGATGCTAGGGGTGGCCTCAGCCCCTTTCTTGTCTGGGTCTCTGAATAGATAATGGCTAAGCCTCAGTCTCCTTATCTGAAAAATGGAGAGATTAATACCTATATAATAGGGTTGATTTATGCTAAGTACATAGTATTTTATTTTCTAATCAAATTTTTGCCCATAGTATTCCATGAAATGGATTCAGAGAAATATTGTCACTGTCATTACCTTCCATTTATGATAATGTTTTATGTTAAGTATTTTATTCAATTCTAACAACCCTATTTTATGAGCTTAGGGCACATCTTCTTTGAACCCCAGTTTTCTGATCTGTAAAAAAAAGAATAGTAATCACAAAATTTCAGAATCTCTGTGTTGGCAAGGACTGCAGAGACCATTTTCCCCAACTTATCTGAACAAGATCTCCCTTACCAGCATCCCCAAGAAGCAGTCAGCCAGCCTCTTCTGAAAGTTAATTTTTTAAGAGAATTCAATGAAGGGATTCTTTGCTTCCAAAATAAATAGTCCCTCTTTCGAATACCTCTAATGATTGTTTTTCTTTACTTTGTTACTTGAAACAATCTGTTATCTCCTCAATGTGGGCAACTCTCTCCAATGGTGCAGAATGCAGTCTACCTATGCCTTCTCATAGGAGATTCAATCAATGTTCTAGAAGTTCTGCGTTACATTTCTTGGCATTATGTCAGTATTAATAGAGTACAACTAGATAGCTCAGTGGATAGAACAGCGTAGTGAGTCTGAAGTCAGGAAGACCTGACAATAAATATGTTTCGAGTTAAATATACAAGATAGTTATGGAAGAAGAGTACTAACAAAAGGCAGTATAGTCTCTCACCTTAGAAAAATTGTTTGAGAAATATTCTCTAATCATATCACAAATAATTGTTACATGTCTTACTGGCCATGGGAATAATTTCCTTATATAGATTCTTAGTTTTTAATGGCTTTTACTTGCTTTTTTCTCTTTATACTACTACTACTTAGAAAATTGATAAGCACATTTATAGGATCTTATATTCACTAAAGATGGAAAGCATTGGAATGTGAATTGTTCATTTTTTTCTAGAAATAATAATAATAATGGCTAGCATCTATACAATACCTGTGTGCCAGGCACTGTGCTAAATGATATGTAGACATTATCTCATTTGATCTTCACAGTAACCATGGGGACATAGATACTATATTATCAATCCCATTATACCAATGAGGAAATTGACGCAAACAAGCTAAATGACACGCCTAGTCAGTAGCCAAATTTAAACCCGGGTCTTCCTGACCCTAGATCCATTCTCTTTTTCTTTCCACTCTGCCACTACCTTCCTTAGCAGTATGTCTTAGAGATAGTAAAGCATGTAGAAAGGTTATTATTTTTATATTATATATTATTTTTTAGTGGTTATGAATTACAAAGATACTTCTAGATATTGTCCAGATCACAAATCTATTTAAATTTTATAGAATCTAGTGCATATTCTCAGTGGAAAGAATTGTAGAGAAGTTGGGGAAGTAATTGAATCAATGATAGGAAGGTAACTGGTATGGCCTATTCAATGTGATATAAAAAATTCAGTAGTCTTGTAATTGACCATCATTAACGTTTTAGTGGATCATTGTCCAGATATTTGATTAAAGATGAAATTTGATTTTATTAACTTCAGACCAATTGCAGTGTAGAGAAAGGAGAAAAGGAAGAAAGAACGGAGGAAAGTGGGAAGGGATTCTCTCCTTCCACCATTTGGTGGAAGGAGAGAATCCCCTTTCCCCCCAGATACTACTTAATACAGTGTGTTACACATAGTCTGCATTCAGTAGATATTAACTGAAGAGTAAAGGGTGGAAAGTTAGGGAAAATGCACAGAAACAAATTGCTGAGCCAAATAAAAAAAAATATTATTATATAGACTATTTCTCAGAGTTGACTTGGTCCCATGGGAAAAGCACTGGACTGACTTACAAGATCTGATTTCAAGCCCTTACTTGCTGTGTGGCCTTGAACAAGTCCCTTAATCTCTCTAATCCTCTCTTTTCTGCTCTGTAAAATAGGGATGATAATACCTTTATTTTGTTGATCCCAAAGTTATAAGAAGCTAATTAGATGATGTATGCCAAATACTATGGAAACAAAAAAGGCTTGTGGTAAAGCTGTTACCCACCTCGTTTGCTTGAGCTGTTCCAGTTGTGTCTGTGCCTGGTTGAGCTTTTGAGATATGAGTTTTCGTGGTTTTCCTACACTTCCTTGTTTTCTTTGCATGATTTTTAGCTTTTTATGCCTGCACTCTTCTTCATTTTGAACCATTTGACTAATGCTTCAAAAAGATCTTTTTCCATGATTTCAGCTATTACCTCCTCTTGTTTCTCTATTCCTGATCTCTAACTTCTTTCACCTCTTCTAGAACTCTGGGTAGATCTCTTGCTACTTTACAAACTGAAGAAACTGAATTCATTATCTTCCCCTAAGCTTCTCCATCATTGTCAATAGCCTTTTCATTCTTTTGTTCCCCCAATCTCCCAACATGTTATTTTCCATTTTTCTTTCTTTTTCCCCCATATCATCTCAATCACCAAGTTTTACTAATTCTTGATTTATGTCTTGGATTTGATGTCTCTTTATTCAAACTGTAGCATGCACAGCATCATACCCTGGGCAGGTAGACTAAAGCAGGTTGACCTCATATCTGCTAATGAGTTAGGGAGATATCTACCCCAAGAATATGAAGACTTCCGCCAGAGGGATGAGCAGATAAAAACAGTTTATTTCAACAGCTATAAATGTGGCTAAAGTAGGCATTTGTAAAGTGCTTAAAGCTCATTCTGACACCAAAGACACCAAGGTCATCTACTGCATCCCAGACTTCCACTGATCATCTTGACTTTTGTCCTGCTTTGGAGCTACAGTGACTCTGGAAGAGTGAGGCTGACAACTTTGTGTGACTCAGCTTCATTGAAATCCAATTCATGTACAAGTCAAGACATCTCCCTTCTTCTACTCTTTTACCCCAACATTGTGTTGTCATTGGTCTTCTAAAACAAAGGACAAACAATAGTAATATCTCTTTATTCCCACGTCCCAAGACTTCTTTATCCCATTCCAGAATTATGGCAACTGCCTCCTAGAACCCCTTGCTACCAGGAATTTCTAATTATTCCCAGTGGTCTTTTTTCTCCCATATCTATGACTTCACTGGTGTAAGGAATCTCCAGAGAAGGAAACTCCTTCTACTAATGCAGATGGGCAACTGTGTACTGCAACTTAGCCTTTGCTTAGAGCACTGAGAGTTTAAGTGATTTGCCTACGGTCACTAAACCGTAGTGTGTCATAAACTGGATTTGAACCAGATCTCCCCAGCTCTGAAACAGGCTTTTTAATCTACTATGCTATACCTTTCATGATCTGCTTTGCCAAATCTAAATTCTTCAATAGAGCATTCGAGGCCACCAGCAACTCTTCTTCATCTTTCATATTTATTTTATCTCTTGCCAGTCCCTCTGAATGTCAGTCTCAACCAAGGAAATCTGTCTTCACTCAGTCTGATACTCACATCTTCAAAATGTCTATCTGGCATTTTATCTTCTTAAAATGGCCTCTCTTCTATTCTATCTTCATCAACCAAATCCAATAAAGTCTTTAAGATCTAGTTCAAAATACCTGCAAGAAGCCTTCAGAAATTACCCTTCCTACTCCATAAATCAATTCTGTGCTCTGACTAAATGTATAATTTTACACAAGTTGCTTTGTACTCATTCATATATTTTCCACTTGCCATTATGTTAACCTTTGTTTCTTCATCTGGTGCATAATCTCTTCAAGGACTGAGATACTTCTTTCACTTCTCTTAGGTTGGTGCCTAGTCCAACATTGGGCACATAGTAAATGCCCTCTTAGCCCTGCTCCTGATTTTCTAGACTTCAAAGCCATGCCTCAACTACAGTCCCAACCTGGAACTTCCCTCCCCCTGGAATATCCTATCTACTAACTCTATAGCCTTCTCAACACAGAAAATCACTCACCATTTTGTGAAGGAGCCCAGGTCTGCCTACCTTCATTTCTCTCCTTGCCCTACTCTTGACTTTCTGAACTTGAAAACCATGTTTTTGCACCAGGTGTATCCTTCTCTCTTCTCTTCCCTTCCCCCTACTTTTCATCTCCTTTTTGTTTGTTGTCGTCCCCCATTACAATATAAGCTTCTTAAAGACATGAGCTGTCATTCTTTCTCCTTGTATTTGTATCTTCAACATTTAGAACAGTGGGAACTATTTGGGGCGGAGCCAAGATGGCGGAGTGAAAAGGTGACTCTCTGCCTCTCCTCCGATCTTCTCTCAAATCAACAATAAAATAAGCCTCTGAACTGATCTTCAAGTCAACGAACTCAGAAATATTTGGACACTGCTTTCTGGAGAACTTCATATCAGAGATATCCACGCTGTCTAAAAAAAAAAAAAAAATGAAGAAGCAAAAGAGAGCTCTCACCATAGACAGCTTTTATCAAGGCAAAGAAGCGTTGACCCCAGACCCTGAGGTTCCTTTAGACAAAATACCAGAAGAAGGTATCAAAGATCATCACTGGTCACTTTTTCAAAAGGCCTTTCTGGAAGAATGCATAAAGAACCTCAAAAGAGAGCTGGAGGATAAATGGGAAAATAAACTGAAATCAGTGCAAGAAGGATACAATATCTTGCAAGAAAATTATGATGCCCTGCAAAAGAGATATGAAAAAGACACCAATTTATTGAAAAATAAAATTAGTGAAGTGGAAAAAGAGTGCAATGAACAAATTGGCCAGTTACAAAAGGAGCTTAAAAAGGTAACTGAAGAAAACAACACTTTAAAAATAAGATTTTAACAAATGCAAGTGAATGACTCAATAAGACTTCAAGAATCAATCAAACAAAAACAAAAAAAAATGAAAAATTAGAAGAAAATATGAAATATCTCCCAGGAAAAACAACTGACTTGGAAAATAGATCTAGGAGAGACAATCTACGGATTATTGGACTTCCTGAAAGCCATGATGAAAAAAAGAATCTAAACACTATCTTCCAGGAAATCCTGAAAGAAAACTGCCCTGAGATTGTAGAATCAAAGGGCAAAATCACCATTGAAAGAATTCACCAATCACCTCCTGAAAGAGACCCCAAAATTAAGACCCCAAGGAATATCATGGCTAAATTTCAGGACTATAGCACCAAGGAACAGATTCTGCTAGCAGCTAGAAAGAAACGTTTCAAATACCAAGGATCAATAATTAGAATCACACAGGATCTGTCAGCCTCCACACTGAAGGATCGAAGGGCCTGGAACCAGATATTCCGAAGGGCAAAGGAACTTGGATTACAACCAAGAATAACCTATCCAGCTAGAATGAGCATTATCCTCCAGGGAAGAAGATGGTCATTCAATGATATAGGTGAATTTCACCTATTTCTAATGAAAAGACCGGATCTCAACAAAAAATTCGACACCCAAACACAGAACTCAAGAGATGCATAAAAAGGTAAAAAGGAAAGGACTCTTGAGAACTTTATTCTTACTAGGGGGATACTTAAAATTTGGGGGTATAATTAACTAGATATTACTTTGATAATATGAAAAAGAGAACTAGAGGGGAAAAGGTTATCATACTGGGGAAAAGAGGGAAAAAGTGGTAAAATAAGATCTAAAAAAAGGAGGTAAAAACAAGGTAAAATCATTTGAAGAGGCAAAGAAAACCTAATATAATTGAGAGAAAGAGGGGAGGGAGATGAGCATTGTGTAAATCTTACTCTCATCAGGTTGGGCTCTAAAAGTGTATATCAGACATTTGATTTCACATAGAAACTTGTCTGTTGCTAGAGGGAAGTGGGAGGGAAAGGAGGAAAAGTAAGGGACAAACTAATAGAAGGGAAAATAGAAGAATCAGGGGAAAGGAGTAAAAACGGGGAGGGGATCTAAAGGGTGGAGTATTGTTTGGGGGAGGGGGTCATCAAAAGCAAAGTACTGAGGAGGGAGGAAGGGAGAAAGGGGAAAGGAAAGGGGAAAACATAACTTGGGTAAATAAGATGGCAGGAAATAAAGAATTAGTTATTCTAACTGTGAATGTGAATGGGATGAACTCTCCAATAAAGCGGAAGCGGATATCAGACTGTATTAAAAACCAGAATCCCACAATATGTTGTCCACAAGAAACACATCTAAAACATAGTGACACATATAGGATGAAGGTAAATGGCTGGAGCAGAAAATATTATGCTTCAAGTGAACAAAAAAAAAAGCAGGGGTAGCAATCCTTATCTCAGATCAAGTAAAAGCCAAGATAGATCTAATCAAAAGAGATAAGGAAGGAAACTATATTTTATTAAAGGGTACCATAGATAATGTAGCAATATCTATACTAAATATATATGCACCAAGTGCAATAGCACACAAATTCCTAGGGGAGAAATTAAGAGAGATGCAAGAAGAAATAGACAGCCAAACGATACTAGTGGGGGATCTCAACCTTGCTCTCTCAGAATTAGACAAATCAAACCACAAAATAAACAAGAAAGAAACTAGGGAGATAAACCAATTGTTAGAAAAGTTAGGTATGATAGATCTATGGAGAAAGTTGAATGGAGACAGTAGGGAGTTTACTTTTTTCTCAGCAGTCCATGGAACCTATACAAAAATTGACTATGTGTTAGGGCATAAAAACCTCAAAATCAAATGCAGAAAGGCAGAAATAGTAAATGCATCCTTTTCAGATCATGATGCAATAAAAATCACATGCAATATAAGGCCAGGAGAAAATAAACCAAAAGTTAATTGGAAATTAAATAATCTAATTCTGAAGAATGAATGGGTGAAAGAGCAAATCATAGACACAATCAATAATTTCATCCAGGAGAATGACAATAAGGAGACAACATACCAAAATTTGTGGGATACGGCCAAAGCGGTTATAAGGGGCAATTTTATATCTCT
>JAJPUD010028824.1:601-14374 GCA_023553655.1 Myrmecobius fasciatus
TTTTTCTATTTTATTTTGCAGTGATCTCATTTCATTTCCCCATGTTTCTTCTAACTCTCTTTTAAGATTTTTTATGCAATCTTCAAAGAGAGCCTTGTGACATGGAGACCAATTTATGTCTCTCTTTGGGGCTTTTTCTGGAGTTGCTTTACCTTTAGGGGCCTCAGGATTTGAGGTCTGTTCTTCCCTCTCTCCATAAAAGTTGTCTATGGTGAGAGCTCTTTTTGGTTTTTTATTCATTTTTTTTAAAGGTGTGAGGTCTGTTTAGGGCAAAGGTGGGACAGCTGCTTTAATTTGCCCTGGGGCAGTTCTGCTGATTGAGTTATTTCAGGAACTGGGCAGTTCTGCTGATGGAATTATGTCAGGGCTGGGCAGCTCTGCTGATTGAATTATTTCTGGTGCTTATCAGACCTGTTGTTTGATTGATTGCTTTAAGGTGCTGTGTAATGGCAGCTAGTTACGATGCTCATCAGGGGTTCAGTGGTTCACAATCTATCCCCCTCAAAAGGCAGACCCTCCAAACCACCTGCCCACAATCAGGACAAATTGTTCCAAGAGGCTCGCAGAAGACTCCCAGGTGTGTGAAAAGCACAACGCTCCCACTCCTGTTCTGACTCCTGTTCCAGCTCCCTGCTCCAGCTCCCTGCCCCGGTCTCCCTGTGCTGCAGTCTGGGTTCAGTAGGCCACCCCCTGCCCCATTAAAACAGACCTGTTTTGAGGTTCCTCCAGAGTATCTTCTTCTAGAATCGCGTTGCTCTCCGGATATTGTGGATTTTTTTGCTTCAGAATCAGTCTAGAGGCTTCATATTTTGTTGGTTTGAGGGGAGGTTAGAGGAGGTTACAGAGAATCCTGTCTGATCTCCGCCACCATGGCTCCACCCTACCAGTAGTGTTCTTAAAGTAGGGGAACTACTATTTTTTGCAAAAATAAAAAAAAAAAAACAAAAATACCTATTAAAGTTTTGTTTCAGTATCCAAAGAGATCCAAGAAATATTTTTGGCAATACTATTTCTATTGAAATAAAATAACATATAATAACACTATGAATACATTAGCGATTACCAGAGTTTTATTAAGAGTTGTAAAACAAAACATATAATCTGACATTTTATGAAAAAAAGTTTTTCAGTCTATTTTCCCCATTTTTTCTCTTTGGTGACTGAAACTATCTCATACAGGAAACAGTATTTAGAAGAGAAAAAAATCACCTTATTCTGAAAATGACATGTTTAGGATAACAATAATGTTATTTTAAATGTCTTTTTTATAAGCTTTCCCTCAAGCCTAGAATGTTCTTACATAACTTTGCCTGCTGACTCCCTGTATTTTTTTTTAAGATTCAGCTTAGATCTGTCTTTTCAAAGAAGCCTTTCTTAATACTATATGAAGAAACACTGCTAGGCCCTTCCCTTTGAGATTCTATGCAAATACACACACACTTATGCACACACACACACACACATACACACTCATACACATGTATACATAAACTATGAACAAGAGATAGATAAGTCCTGTACATAATAGTTTTTATATTATCTCATCAGTATAATAAAGGATTTTTGAGGATAGAGCTATCCCCCCCCCACTTTTTTGTATCCCCAGTACTTGGCACAATGCCTAGAACACAATAAGCATTTTATAAATGCTTGATCACTGTTATTTTAAATATTAACACAGGTACTTATTACATCCAATATTTTGTGAATATTATACCAAACATTAGATATGAAATACTATATATATCTGATTATTATAATTCTATGTAACACATAATATTAATTTTAAAGTTTTATAAATTAAAAAATGAAGGTTCAGAGAATTTAAAAGTTTTGCCCAAGGTCACACAGTCTGGAAGTGGAAAATATTTTCTTCTGACACTTTCATCTCATTACCTAGTGCTTTATTATTGCAGTAGCCTGCTAGTATATCTGTTTGCCTCAAGTCTCTCCACACTCTAATATTTTTTTTCAGCCAGTAGAGAGTACCCTAAACTGCAGATTTAATCATGTCACACATCAAATTCTCAGTAAACTCCAATGGCTTTTGATAACTCTCAGGAGAAAATATAAAACACTGGCATTCAAAAGCTTTCATAACTTACCCCCACTTCTTTTCCAGTTTTCTTACCCTTTGCTCTTTGTCATGTGTTCTTTGATAGTGATGATAGTCTTCTGATAGTTCTATAATCAAAATACTCCATTTCTCCACTCCTGGCATTTTCTTTGTCTGTCCCCTATACTTGAAATGCTCTCTCTCTCTCTTCTGCTCTGACCATTGACCTCACTGATTTTCTTTGTATTATAACTACACCTTCTACAGAAAGCTTTCTCTAGCTCCTCTTAATTCTTCCATCTGCTGATTATTTCTTGTTAATCTTATAAATATCTTGCTTTTTATATTTTTGTTTGTATTTTGTGCCTCACCCACTTTATTGAAAAGATGTCTTATTCTCATTCTATGGCTTTTTTCTATTTCTTTGCATTGCTCATTTAAGAAAGCCTTCATAATACTCCTTGCTATTCTCTGGCATTCTGTTTTTGGTTTTTAATTATGTACCTCTTTCACTTTCTCTTTTTCCTTTCTCTTTTCTTCTTTCCTCAGCTATTTGTAAAGACTCGTTAGACCATTATTTTGCTTTTCCATTTTTCTTTTTTCTTAAAAATTTTATTGTTCCTGTTACCTCCTATACAATTTTGCAAACCTCTGTCCTTAATTCTCCAGACAAACTATACTAAATCAAATCCTTTAAACACTTGCATCACTTTAACTTCATATTCAGAAGAAGTATTCTGTAGCTCATACATTTATAGTTGATGGTTTTCCCCACTTTTTTAATTTAACTCTGGATTTTGCAAGAACTCATAACCTGAACCAGTAAGTGTTATTTCTTGCATATTTTGATTTCCTACCTTAGCATTCAATTTGCTATGATAAATGTGACATCTTTTGGGGATACTGTTTCTGGAAGATATAGTAGGTTTTCAAAGAACAGAGCCATTTAGGCCCTTTTGGCATCAGTGACTGGTGAATAGACATATTACTGTGATGCTGAATAGTTTGACTTGGATTAGAAATGATATCATTTGGTCATTTTAAAATTATACCCTAGCATCTGAGTGTGGATCACAACATAGCATTTTGACGCTTTCTGTTGATGTTTGCTTGCATTTTGTTTTCCTTCTCAGTTTTTTTTCTTGTAGATCTGATTGTTGTTGTACAGCAAGATAACTGCATAAATATGTATACATATATTGGATTTATTATATATTTTACATAGTTAACATTTATTGGAATACCTGCCACCTGGGGAATGGGGTGGAGAGGAGAAAAAACTTTGGAACAGAAGGCTTTGCAAGGGTCAGTATTGAAAAATTGCCCATGCCTATGTTTTGCAAATAAAAAGCTTTAATTAAAAAAAGGAAAATTATAACCTAGCACTATTTTTTTGTTTTATTGACTTTGAGGGATACTCTATTTCTTCCAAAGTGATTCTTGCCCAAACTAGTGCATGTAGTGATTATCTGAATTAAACTGACTTTTTCCTTGTTTAATCTTTCCATGTCTTGTTTGACCACATCCAGCCTACCTTGGTTCATATATTTTACATTCTAGATTCCTTTCTGATATTAATCTTTCCAACATTTTTCCTTTCATCACCAATTGCATTCACAGTTGAGCTTCCTTTTGTGTTTGGCCCAGTCATATCATCAGACCTAGAATTCCTTGTTGTTCTTCAATCTTCCCCAACAGTGTATTGGATACCTTCTAACCTGAGATACTCATCTTTTAGTATCATTTCTTTCATAGTTTTAGTACTGCTCATGGGATTTTCTTGGCAATGATACTGCAATAGGTTTAAGCAAATTACAGACATCAAGGGAATGTTTCAAACAAAAATGGACATGGTAGAAAACAAAAATATGGTAGGAATTTAAAAGAAGTAAAAAAAAATATTAAGGGAATTTGACAAGAATACACAAAATAATTATATAAGAAAGATTTTATCATCACTAATAACCATGATAATATAGTTACTGATCTAGAATGGTGCATCCTAATGAATTCAAGTGGGTCTTGGGAAGCATTTCTAACAGTAAGGCTAATAGAGGTGATAAAATTATAGTTGAATTATTTAAAATACTAAAAGATGATTCTATTAAAGTCCTACACTCAAGATACAAGCAAATTTGGAAAACTCATCATTGACCACTGGATTGGAAGAGATCAATTTACATCGCAATCCTAAAGGCAGGGGATGTCAAGGAATATTTAAATTATTGAATAACTGTGCTCATTTCACATTCTAGAAAGTTTATACTCAAGGTTACACAAATAAATTATAAACATATCAACCAAGAATTACCAGAAAAGCCGATTGGTTTTCAAAGAAGTAGAGGAATTAGTGACCAAATTACTCTGTCATTGGATTATGGAGAAAGCAATGGAGTTTCAGAAAAAAGCAGCATAATTTCTGCTTCATTGACTACACTAAAGTCTTTGATTTTGTTGATTATAACAAAATATGACAAGTATTCAAAGAGGGTAGTACCAGATCTTATCTTCTAAGGAAGCTATATGAGGGCCAAGAAAAACAGAATCAAACATAGAACAAATGGATGATTTAACCTTAGAAAAAAGTATGACAAGGCTCCATACTGTCACCTTAATTATTAAACATAAATTCTGGATACACTATGTGAAATGCCAGTTTTGATAAATAAAAAGATATAATTAAACTTGCAAGGATGTCAATAATGTCAGATATGCAGATATTATCACTCTGATGGTAGAAAGTGAAGAGGAACTAAGAAATCTCGGTTGTCCTTCCTTCTTGAAAATAACCATGATATCAGGGAGTTGATACCATGATATGCTACTGAATTTGGATTTGGTTGAGGGAGGGCTATGTAAGTTCACCAGCCTCACTTTCTCTTCAGGGACCATCTGGTTCCAGTGACCAAATATAGATGAGGAAGACTGGAGATAGCTCTGAATGCACTGGGAGACCTTGATCTTTAGAAGCTAAGGTGTTTAACAGGTCTCCCTTTGACTGAGGCAAAGGTGCATTTAGTGGTTATGGGTAGGTAAGAAAGAAATGGGGTGAAGAATTGCCATTTTTTATTTGAAAGAAGGGAAAGAAGGAAGGAAAAAAGAAGGAAGTCAGGAAGGAAGGGAGAGAGGAAGGAAGGAAGGTAGAAAGGAAGGAAGCAAGGAAGGAAGGAAGGAAGGAAGGAAAGAAGGAAAGAAGGAAGTAGGGAGGAAGGGAGGGAAGGAAGAGAGAGAAGGGAGGGAGAAAGAGAGGAAGGGAAGGAGGAAGTGAGGGAAATTCCTTGCTCATGAAAATCCAATTCACTTCTGATAGCAGAGTTTAATTCTATCACAAATATATACAACAACTTTTTCAACATTCCTCATCCTATAGGCATCCTTTTAATTTCCAGTGGTTTGCTATTACAAAAAGAACTACTATTCATATTTTAGGACATATAGGTTCTTTATTTTTCCCTAATCATCTTTGGAAAAAGACATAACAGTGGTTTTGTTGTGTCAAAAGGTATAGGCTGTTTATTAATTCTTTTGGGTATGGTTGAATTAATTCACAATTCTACAAACAACATTTGTCACTTTCTACTTCAATCATTTTAGCCAATCTGGCTAGTATAAAATGACATCTCAGGTTTGTGTCAGTTTGCATTTCTCTAATAAATCATGATTTAGATTATTTTTTATATAATGATAAATTGCTTTGATTTCTTTAATAGAAATCTGACTCTTAAGCATCTCAAGTTGTATTAGTGTAGTTCCAAATTTTCTCCCTCAATGCCATTGAGGAAATCCATTGAAAAAGCAAACTATTGGGGCAGCTAGGTGGCACAGTGGATAGAGCACCAGCCCTGAAATCAGGAGAACCTGAGTTCAAATCTAGTCTCAGATACGTCCTAGCTGTGTGACCCTGGGCAAGTCATTTAACTCTAATTGCCTCAGCAAAAAGAAAGAAAGAAAGAAAGAAAGAAAGAAAGAAAGAAAGAAAGAAAGAAAGAAAGAAAGAAAGAAAGAAAGAAAGAAAAGAAAGAAAGAAAGAAAAACAAATTATTTGATATAGGTTATACATACTCAATCATGCAAAACATACTCATGTTAGTCATATTCAAAAAGAAAATACAGACCAAAAGCAAAACAAAAGAAAACAAAAAAGTAACATGTGATTTTGTGTGCATTCAAATTCTATCAGTTCTTTCTCTGGAAATGGGATATGGTTTTTATCTTAAGTTCTTCAGGATCGTCTTGGATCATTGTATTGCTTATAGGCTGTCATTAATGGTTGATTATCATATGATGTTACTGTTTCTACATATGATATTCTCCTGGTTCTGTTCATTTAACTCTGCATTAGTTCATATAAGTTTTTCCAGGTTTTTCTGGGAGCACTCTCCTCAGCATTTTTATAACACAATAGTACTCCATCACAATCATTTACAATAACTGAACAAGCCATTCCTTAATTTATGGACACTCTCTCAATTTCCAAATATTTTCCATTATTAAAAATATTTTGTGGATCAACTTTTAAGGATTTACATCTTCTCAGAAATGCAATGATCTAAGATTATTCCCCAAAAAAACTCATAATGGAAAATGTATTACATATCCAGAGGAAAAATTATGGAGTCTGAATGTAGATTGAAACATGCTATTCATTTGTTTTTCTTTCTCATGGTTTTTCCTTTTTGTTCTGATTCTTTTTTACAACATGACTAATATGGAAATATGTAAAAAGTGCTTGTATATGTATAACCTATATCAGATTGCTTGCTGTCTTAGGGAGGGAGCAGGAGAAGGAAGGAATGGAAACAATGGAAATCAAAATCTTATAAATGTGCTTTTAAAACCAAAAAAAAGCATATTTTTAAAAAAGTTGCTATATTATATATTTATATGTATATTATGTATAATTTGTACACATAGGTTCTTTTCTTTTGCATTTTCCCCATCTCTTTGTTATGCAAACATATTGCTTGCTCAAAGGTTACCTAAGTTCTACAACCCTTTGAATTCTGAATGTCCTACAGAATATTGCTCTGCACCAATAGTGCAGTAGAGTCTCAATTTTCCCACAAACCATTAAACAGCTGTCATTTTTCTTTTCTCTCATATTAGCCAATCAAAAAGGTGTGAGATAACAGCTCACTGTTCTTTTAATTTTCACTTCTTTAATCAATAGTAACAGAATTTTGTTTTGTTTTGTTTTTGCTGAGGCAATTGGGGTTAAGTGACTTGCCCAGGGTCACACATCTAGAAAGTGTTAATTGTCTGAGGTCAAATTTGAACTCAGGTCCTCCTGTCTTCAGAGCTGATGCTCTATCTACTGCACCCCTTAGCTGTTCCTAGTAAACGAATTTATATATACATATATACATATATATATATTACTATAGATAGCTTTGATTAATTCAAAAATTGCCTGTTTATATGCTTTGCTGTTTTATCAATTGAGAAATAGTTCTTTCTATAGATGTGACTTAGTTCTCTATATGTTTGAAAAAAGAGGTCTTTATTAGAATAAGTGTAATTTTTTACTGTTATGATTGCTATTATTTCCCTCCATTTTATTTTCCCCTATTTACCCAATTCTTTCCCCTTTCACTTCATCCATTCTCAAAAGTATTTTTCTTTTGCCTTTTATCTCCCCCAGTCAGCTCTCCCTTCTACCAGTTCTTCCCCCTTACCTTATTCCCCCTCCCTCCAACTTTCCTACATGAGAAGAAAGATTTCTATACTCAACCAAGTATTTATGTTATTCTTTCTCTGAGCCAATTCCAATAAGAGTAAAATTCACATGCTCTCTTCTTTTCCCCACATTCTGCCCTTCATTGTAAAATTTTTGTACTGTTTTTATGTCAAATAATTTATGAAGTTCTATCCCTCTTTCTATCCTCCTTTCCATTCTACCACTTTTCCTCTTTTCCACTCTTTAATTTTATTTTGTTTTCAGATTGTCATCACATTGTATTCAACTCACACATGTGCTTTTGTTTTTAACCATGTATTCTCTTTTTTACTGCCTGTTTACATTTTTATACTTGAGTCTTGTATTTGAAAGTCAATTTATGTGTTTTTTGAATCAGGAATACTTGAAAGTTTTCTATTCATTGTTTATCCATTTTCCCCCTGAAGGATTATATTTACTTTTGCTGATTTGATAATTCTTGTTTGTGATCCTAGTAGATTTCTGCCCCCTGGAATAACATATCCCAAGCCCTCTTATCCTTTAGTGTAGAAATTGCTAAATCTTATGTTCTCCTGACTGCATTTCCACAATATTTGAATTGTTTTTGTTGTTGCTTGTTTGTTTGTTTTTGGCTGCTTGTAATATTTGCTCCTTGATGTATGAGCTTTGGAATTTGGGTATAACATTCCAGGGAATTTTCATTTTGGGATCTCTTATTGAAGGTGATAGGTGGATCCTTCCGATTTTTATTTAACCCCCAGTTCTAAAATATCAGGGTAGTTTTATACATATATGTATGTATGTATGTATACACACATATATAATATATAAAATTTCTTAAAAGATGGTGTCCGGGCTCTTTTCTTGATCATGACTTTTATGTAGTCCAAAGGTTCTTAATTTTTTTCTCCTGCATCTATTTTCCAGGTTGGTTGTTTTTTTCCCAAAGAAGTATTTCACATTGTGTTTTATTTTCTCATTTTTTGGGTTTTTATTTTATTGCTTCTTAATTTCTTTTAAAATCATCAACTTCCACTTGCTCAATTTTAATTTTTAATGAATTATTTTCCTTGATGAGTTTTTGTACCTCCTTTTCCATAAAATAATTCTATTGTACCATTCACACGTATCAGATTGATTAAAAATACAGGAAAAGAAAATGAAAACCAATAGGGGATGTGGAAAAATTAGTACCCTAATGTACTGTTGGTGCAGTTGTTAACTGGTTCATCAATTCTAGAGAACCATTTGCATTGCAACTATGTCCAAAGGACTGTAAGGCAATGCATACCCTCTGACCCAACAACATCAATACTAGCCTTGACAAACAGTCTAGGAGATGAAAATCTTTGTAGTCCCTTCTGAGGCTCCAACAACCACTAGATAGCCTAGAGGATCCCCACTTGATATTTCTGTGGAGATAGCCCAGAGGTGTTTGCACTTCAGATGGGTTAATCTCGGCCTGTAGTTTTCTTCAGATTTACTCAGATTGTTTCAGAAGGACCCCTATTTTGCCCCAAGCCTTCATGGTTTTTCACCACTCTATGTTCCCTCTGAGACACAAATTTGTTCTCTTTGTGGTATAAATGGGGAGAGCTTGAAATTTAGCAACCTATTCTGCCATCTTCCCAGAATCCTCTCCCTATCCCATATTTTCTTGCCTAATATTCATCTCAACTCTGGATTAAAATAAGTCAGGAAGGCATTTTGTGGACTTCCTATGTCTGCAAAATAATAAGAACTAGGGAAATGGTGTCTTCCTATATATCTAATTCCACACCATTTTTATTCTTTGATACAATTTATCCCTTCATTTAATCACTTTCCTTGTTATTCTAAGTGCATTAAAAGTGATTGTATAGAAGCTTTTTAGTTTAATGTAAAAAAAAAGTTTCCTATTTTATCTTTTGTAATTACCTCTATCCTTTATTTGAGGAGGAATGTATCTTCCACCTCTAATTATAGAAATTTATGACCTGCTCTTCTTTGGATAAGTTTATAATATGGAGGGGGTGGAGCCAAGATGGCAAACTGCAGAGAACTTTCTCTGTGAGCTCCTGAGACCTTCCCTCAGACCCAGACAAATTGAGCCTCCGAACTGGTTTTGGAGTGAGGGCTCCACCAAACACTTGTACTACAACACACTTCTATCAACAATCTATTTTGAAAGTACTTTGCAGAAGGTTAGCCTGAGGGGAAATCGGCCTGGTCACAATCACATGCCAGCTGGGGTGGAAGTCAGGGCTGCGATAGAGGGGCAGATTTTAGGCACCCAGGAAGCCCCTGGAAGACGCCTGGGCCACTTTGCTCTGCTTGCAGGCAGGTGCTTTGGCAGATCTGCCTTTGGTAAAGGATGGATTGAGAGCAGCTGAAAACGTGGTCCTAGTGCAGATCTAGCCCGACCAGCCTCAGACCAGAAGTCAACTCGGCAAACTGCCCCAGGGCAAATAGAAACTGTTGCAGTATTCCCTGCTGGTGACTGATACCTCAACTCAAAAGCATGAGTAAGAAGCAGAAGAGAGCTCTCACCATAGACAGCTTTTACGGAGAAAAAATAGAACAGTCCCCAGATCCTGAGATTCTGAAAACAATCCCAGATGAAGCCACAAAGGCGAACTGAACTTGATCTCCCTTCCAGAAGGCTTACCTGGAAGATTGCATTAAGAATATCAAAAGAGAGCTAGAAGAAGAATGGGGAAATAAATTGAGATCAGTGCAACAGAAATATCAAAAACTGGAAAATAGGACTGGTGAATTGGAAAAAGAAAACAATTCACTGAGAAACAAAATTGGTGAATTGGAAAAAGACAACAATTCACTGAAAAACAAAATTGGTGAATTGGAAAAAGACAACAATTCACTGAAAAATAAAACTGGCAAAATGAATAAAGAATGCATTGAATCAAGAAATTCAATTGGCCAGCTAAAAAGGAGCTAAAAAAGATAACTGAAGGAAATAATACTTTAAAAATTAAAATTGAACAAATAGAAGTAAATGACTCAATAAGACTTCAAGAATCAGTTAAACAAAAACAAAAAAATGGAAAAATAGAAGAAAATATGAAATATCTCCTACGAAAAACAACTGACTTGGAAAACAGATACAGGAGAGACAATCTAAGGATTATCGGTCTCCCTGAAAGCCACAATGAAAAAAAAGGGCTTGGAACCAGATATTCCGAAGGGCAAAGGAACTTGGATTACAACCAAGAATAACCTATCCAGCTAGAATGAGCCTTATCCTTCAGGGAAGAAGATGGTCATTCAATGATATAGGGGAATTTCACCTATTTCTAATGAAAAGACCGGATCTGAACAAAAAATTCGACACCCAAACACAGAACTCAAGAGATGCATAAAAAGGTAAAAAGGAAAGGACTCTTGAGAACTTTATTTCTACTAGGGGGATACTCAACGTTTGGGGGTATAATTAACTAGATATTACTTTGATAATATGAAAAAGAGAACTAGAGGGGAAAATGTTGTCATACTGGGGAAAAGAGGGAAAAATGGCAAAATAAGATCTAAAAAAAGGAGGTAAAAACAGTAAAATCACTTGAAGAGGCAAAGAAAAACTAATATAATTGAGAGAAAGAGGGGAGGGAGATGAGCACTGTGTAAATCTTACTCTCATCAGGTTGGGCTCTAAAAGTGTATATCAGACATTTGATTTCACATAGAGACTCGTCTGTTGATGGAGGAAAATGGGAGGGAAAGGAGGAAAAGTAAGGGACAAACTAATAGAAGGGAAAATAGAAGAATCAGGGGAAAGGAGTAAAAACAGGGAGAGGGGATCTAAAGGGTGGAGAATTGGTTGGGGGAGGGGGTCATCAAAAGCAAAGTACTGAGGATGGGGGAACGGAGAAAGGGGAAAGGAAAGGGGAGTATTGTTTGGGGGAGGGGTCATCAAAAGTAAAGTACTGAGGAGGGGGGGAAGGGAGAAAGGGGAAAGGAAAAGGGAAAACATAACTTGGGTAAATAAGATGGCAGGAAATAAAGAATTAGTTATTCTAACTGTGAACGTGAAGGGGATGAACTCTCCCATAAAGTGGAAGCAGATAGCAGACTGGATTAAAAACCAGAATCCCACAATATGTTGTCTACAAGAAACACATTTAAAACATAGTGACACATATAGAATGAAGGTAAACGGCTGGAGCAGAAAATATTATGCTTCAGGTAAACAAAAAAAGCAGGGGTAGCAATCCTTACCTCAGATCAAGTAAAAGCTAAGATATATCTAATCAAAAGAGATAAGGAAGGAAACTATATTTTATTAAAGGGTACCATAGATAATGTAGCAATATCTATACTAAATATATATGCACCAACTGCAATAGAACACAAATTCCTAGGGGAGAAATTAAGAGAGATGCACGAAGAAATAGACAGCCAAATGATGCTAGTGGGGGATCTCAACCTTGCTGTCTCAGAATTAGATAAATCAAACTACAAAATAAACAAGAAAGAAACTAGTGAGATAAACCAATTATTAGAAAAGTTAGGTATGATAGATCTATGGCGAAAGTTGAATGGAGACAGTAGAGAGTTTACTTTTTTCTCAGCAATCCATGGAACCTATACAAAAATTGACCATGTGTTAGGGCATAAAAACCTCAAAATCAAATGCAGAAAGGCAGAAATAGTAAATGCATCCTTTTCAGATCATGATGCAATAAAAATCACATGCAATATAAGGCCAGGAGAAAATAAACCAAAAGGTAATTGGAAATTAAATAATCTAATCCTGAAGAATGAATGGATAAAAGAGCAAATCATAGACACAATCAATAATTTCATCCAGGAGAATGACAATAAGGAGACAACATACCAAAATTTGTGGGATACGGCCAAAGCGGTTTTAAGGGGCAATTTTATATCTCTAGATGCTTACTTGCATAAAATAGAGAAAGAAAAGATCAATGAATTGGGCTTATTATTAAAAAAACTAAAAAAAGAACAAATTAAAAACCCTCAAATACCAAATTGGAAATTCTAAAAGTAAAAGGAGAAATTAATAAAATCGAAAATAAGAAAACTATTGAGTTAATAAATAAAACTAAGAGTTGGTTCTATGAAAAAACCAACAAAATAGATAAGCCTTTAGTTAATTTGATAAGAAAAAGGAAAAAGGAAAATCAAATTGTTAGTCTCAAGAATGATAAGGGAGAATCTTCCTCCAATTAAGAGGAAATTAGAGCAATAATTAGGAGTTACTTTGCCCAACGTTATGCCAATAAATTTGATAATCTAAATGAAATGGAGGAATATCTACAAAAATATAGATTGCCGAGGTTAACAGAAGAGGATACAAATTATTTAAATAGTCCCATATTAGAAAAAGAAATAGAACAAGCCATTAACAAACTCCTTAAGAAAAAATCTCCAGGGCCAGATGGATTTACATGTGAATTCTACCAAACATTCAAAGAACAATTGATTCCAATACTACACAAACTATTTGAGAAATTAGGGACAGAAGGTATACTGCCAGAATCCTTCTATGAGACCGATATGGTGCTGATAGCTAAACCAGGTAGGGTAAAACCTGAGAAAGAAAACTATAGACCAATTTCCCTAATGAATATTGATGCAAAAATTTAAAATAAGATATTAGCAATGAGATTACAAAAAGTCATCCCCAGGATAGTACACTATGACCAAGTAGGATTTATACCAGGGATGCAGGGCTGGTTCAATATTAGGAAAACTATCAGCATAATTAATTATATTAATAACCAAATTAACAAAAACATATGATTAAATAGATGCAGAAAAAGCCTTTGACAAAATCCAACACCCTTTCCTATTAAAAACACTAGAGAGTATAGGAATAAATGGGCTTTTCCTTAAAATGCTCAGTAGCATCTATTTAAAACCATCAGCAAGCATCATATGTAATGGAGACAAACTAAAACCATTCCCCATAAGATCAGGAGTGAAACAAGGCTGCCCACTGTCACCATTATTATTTAATATTGTATTAGAAATGTTAGCTTTAGCAATAAGAGAAGAAAAAGAGATAAAAGGAATCAGAGTA
>JAJPUD010028825.1:0-12844 GCA_023553655.1 Myrmecobius fasciatus
ACTTATTCTTGGCTGTAATCCAAGTTCCTTTGCCCTTCGGAATATCTGATTCCAGGCCCTTCGATCCTTCAAAGTAGAAGCTGCTAGGTCTTGTGTGATCCTAATTGTAGCTCCCCGATATTTAAATTGTTTCTTTCTGGCTTCTTGTAATATCTTTTCCTTGGTATGATAGTTCTGGAATTTAGCCACGATATTTCTGGGGGACTTAATTTTTGGGTTTCTTTCAGGAGGTGATCGGTGGATTGTTTCAAGGAGTATTTTGCCTTCTGGGTCTAAAATATCAGGGCAGTTTTCTTTTATGAATTCCTGGAAGATAGTGTCCAGGTTCTTTTTTTCATGATGGCTTTCAGGAAGCCCTATAATCCTTAGATTGTCTCTCCTAGATCTATTTTCCAGGTCAGTTGTTTTTCCTAGGAGATATTTCATGTTTTTCTCTATCTTTTCATTTTTTTGTTTTTGTTCGACTGATTCTTGAAGTCTTGATGAGTCATTCATTTCCAATTGTTCGATTCTAATTTTTAATGTCTTATTTTCTTCAGTTACTGTTTTTAGTTCCTTTTGCAATTGACCAATTACATCTTTTTGTTCATTGCATTCTTTTTCCATTTTTTCTATTTTATTTTGCAGTGATCTCATTTCGTTTCCCCATGTTTCTTCTAATTCTCTTTTAAGATTTTTTATGCAATCTTCCAAGAAAGCCTTGTGACATGGAGACCAATTTATGTCTCTCTTTGGGGCTTTTTCTGGAGTTGCTTTACCTTTAGGGGCCTCAGAATTTGAGGTCTGTTCTTCCCTCTCTCCATAAAAGTTGTCTATGGTGAGAGCTCTTTTTGGTTTTTTATTCATTTTTTTTAAAGGTGTGCAGTCTGTTTAGGGCAAAGGTGGGACAGCTGCTTTAATTTGCCCTGGGGCAGTTCTGCTGATTGTGTTATTTCAGGAACTGGGCAGTTCTGCTGATTGAATTATGTCAGGGGCTGTGCAGTTCTGCTTTAGTTCACACCCTGGGGGGTTCTGCTGTTTGAATTATTTCAGGTACTGGGCAGCTCTGCTGATTGAATTATTTCTGGTGCTTATCAGTCCTGTTGTTTGGTTGATTGCTTTAAGGTGCTGTGTAATGGCAGCTAGTTAGGACGCTGATCAGGGGTTCAGTGGTTCACAATCTATCCCCCTCAAAAGGCAGACCCTCCAAACCACCTGCCCACAATCAGGACAAATTGTTCCAAGAGGCCCGCAGAAGACTCCCAGGTGTGTGAAAAGCACAATGCTCCCACTCCTGTCCCGAATCCTGTTCCAGCTCCCTGCTCCAGATCCCTGCCCTGGTCTCCCTGCGATTCAGTCTGGGTTCAGTAGACCACCCCCTGCCCAATTAAAACAGATCTGTTTTGAGATTCTTCCAGAGTATCTTCTTCTAGAATCGTATTTTTCTCCAGATATTGTGGATTTTTTTGCTTCAGAATCAGTCTAGAGGCTTCATATGTTGTTGGTTTGAGGGGAGGTTAGAGGAGGTTACAGAGACTCCTGTCTGATCTCCGCCACCATGGCTCTGGAACTCCAAGAACTCAGTATTTGACAGAAATTTCTTGGAAAACTGGAAAATAATATGTCAGACCCTCCCTCAGCATAGACCTACATCACAAACCCCACACCAAAACAAGGTCAAAAAAAATACATGATTTGAGCATAAAGGATGATACTATAAATAAATTATTAGAATAAGGGATAATTTACATTTCAGATCTTTGGAGAAGGGAGGAATTTATGACCAAAGAACTAGAGAACATTATGAAAGGCAAAATGGAAAACTTTGATTACATTAAATTAAAAGGTTTTTGCACAAAAAAGCCGATAGAAACAAGATTAAAATGGGAAGTACAAAGCTAGGAAAAAATCTTTATAACAAGTTTTTTCTGATGAAGATCTCATTTCTAAAACATATAAAAAACTGCGTCAAATTTATAAGAATACAAGTCCCCAATTGATAAATGGTCAAAGGATATCTACAGATGATTTTCAGATGATGAAATTAAAGTCATCTATAGTTATACGAAAAAATGCTCTAAATCACTAATGAATACAGAAATGGAAATTAAAATAAATCTGAATTACCTATTGTCTCATATCAGATTGACTAAGATGATAAGAAAAATAAAGATAAATGTTGGAGAGGATGAGGAAAAACTGAGACACTAATGCATTGTTGGTGGAGTTGGGAAATGATACAACCCTTTTTGAGAGCAATCTGGAACTATGCCCAAAGGGCTATTAAATTGTGCATACCCTTTGACCCAGCAGCGCCATTACTGGGTCTGTATCCCAAAGAAATCATAAAGGAAGGAAAAGGACTCACGTGTTTCAAAATGTTTGTAGCAGCTCTTTTTGTGGTAACAAAGAATTGGAAAATGGGTAAATATCTATCAATTGGGGAATAGCTGAACAAGTTACAGTATATGAAGATATTGGGATGTTATTGTTCTATTAAAAATAATGAACCAATTGATTTTAGAGATGTCTGGAAATATTTACATGAACTGATACTGAGTAAAACAAGCAGAACCAGCAATACATTGTATGTGATAATAGCAATAATGTGTGTTGATCAACTATGAAAGAATTGGTTCTTCTCAGTGCTTCAGTGATCAAAAGCAATTCCAATAGACTTTGGACAAAAAATGTTATCTGCATCGAGAAAAAGAATTGAGGAGACTAATGTAAATCAACATAATCTATATTCTCTAGTTTTTTTCTATTTTTTAATCTCTCCCATGGTTTTTCCTTTTTATTCTGATTTTCCTCTCCCAACACAATTCATAAAACAATGTGTTACAAATTAAAAAAAAATAAAATAAGAAAAAAAGAGAAAAATTAGATCCATGGAACTAAGGAATAATCAAGAAACAGAAGCAATCATATGCAAGAGCCTTTTGTTCAATGAATCTAAAAATTTGAACTATTTGAAGAAAAATTTTCTAGCTAAGAAAACCTTGGAGAACTGGAAAGCAGTTTAGCATAAATTAATCTTAGACCTGAATATACAGTTTTTAACTGTGAAGAAGAATTGAGAGAAAAGACAATAAATACTCTTCTTTTCTTTCATTGGAAAGTCAGAGTATAATAAAAAATATATTATTGTGTGTTCTGTCTTATGTTCTCTATGTTTTAGTTGGTTAGGTTCTGTTTTCATTTTTCTTTATTGAAATTATAGACCTAAATTATTTACTTTAAGGGAAATTTCACTAGAAGTTAATAGGGATACATGATATATGAACAAAGTAAATCAAAATTTATCCAAAAATGTAAATGCTAAATTTAATTTTTTCTCAATAGTCTTTTTTTTCTTAATAAATTTTACAATATTTATTATATGATAATATAATATATTATAATATAATATTTATTATAATTATTAGTATATTCCTAATAAATTTTAGTTTGAAACCAAAAAATAGGTTTCAAAATTCTTTTTTTTGTGAGATTTTGTGTTCAATATTTTTCTTCCTTCCCTACTTCTCCCCAAGACAATAAGCATTACAATATAAAGAAGTATAATTCTTCTAAACATATTTCCATATTTGTCATGCTGTGCAATAAAAATCAGATCGAAAGGGAAAAATGAGAAAGAAAAGCAAACAAAGCAAAAAAGTGAAAATATTAGATTTCCCTTCATATGCAGACTTCATAATTCACTTTCTGGATGCTAATGACATTTTCCATTCCCAGACCGTTGGAATTTTCCTGGATCATCATAATGATGTGAAGAGCTAAATCTATATAAGTTGATAATCACATATTATTGCTGTTATTTTTTATATTATAGGATAGTATTCTCCTGGTTCTGCTCATTTCATTCAGCATCAGTTCATGCAAGTCTTACCAAGCTTCAACCTGTTCATCATTTCTTATAGGACAATATTATTCCATTACATTCATATATTTAACTTATTCAGCCATTGCCAAAATGGTGGGAATCCATTCCATTTCTGCTTCCTTGCCAATGCAAAAAGAACTGCTTTAAACATTTTTATACATGTGGATCTTTTTTCCTCTTTTATGTTCCCTTTCAGATACAGATCCAGTAATGAGACTTGAATCAAAGGGTATGCACAGTTTTATAGCCCTTTGAATGTAATTCCAATTTGCTGTCCAGAATGGTTTGATCAGTTCACAACTACATCACAAATGCATTAGTGTCCCAGTTTTCCCACATTCTCTCCAATATTTATGTAAAAGTCAATTTTTTAAAGAAAGAAAAATAGTAAAAAGAACAAATTATGGCAAATATTTTCATTTTATACATGGATGGGGTATAATAGTTCATTGAATTTTATTTTCTTATAATTCATGTGTTTTGGAAATAGGGATTAAGTTTTCCTTTGTCTTTCAAGAACAAAGCTGAAAAACATTTTCTTTTTTTTTTTTATTCAGTTACTAGAGCAACTTACTTAGTAGATAGTATGTTTGAATGTTTAAAATTCTGAATCTCCTGTTATCTTTTTGTACGAAACAGACAATTGTTGACTGGTTAAGAGAAATATGGCAAAAATATGACTAGTTGGGACAGGGATGGGAAATGCCTTGATTCAATAAACTGATTTCAGTGTAGAGAGAGACCTTTAGTGCCATTCCACAGAGATTTCTCCTTGACCCTGACTTATTGAATCTTTTCAATCCATTCGGTAGATAAGGAAATAAAATGGTAAAGTTGCTAAATTTACAGAAAGTGGAAAAATTGTACAGAATACTAGAAATGTTAGGTGACATAATTTTTACTTTAAAAAAATAATTAGTTAAATATAACAAGGTATGCATTAATAGAAATAAATATTAAGTCCTGTATACATATTCAAAAACTTAGTTGTATAACTTCAGAATAGGGAATACTTGTCTTATCAAGAGTTTGTATAAAATGACCTAAAGATTTTAGTAGACTAAAAGTTCAATAGGAGTCAATTGTATGATGCACCTGACTAAAACAAATAAATAAACATATATCCAAACAGAAGCCGAACAACTAAGAAAAAATGTGACAATGGTCCCACTGTAGCTTGAGATGTTCAAACAATGCCTGTGATCAATTCTCTATTGCTGAGGCATATGGTCAGGCAGTGAGAAACCAGAATAAACCTCAATGAGTATATTTCAGATGACAAACAGAATTGAATGATTTATTGAACTTAGGTAAATTCATTAGAAGTACGGAAAACTTAGGGTGATTATAATGACTGCCTCCAAACACTTGGAGATATAGTGGGAGATATTTTGGAGTTTCAAAAGGCACAGGTACTACCCATGGAAGAAAGATAAATTTGATTCAATGTAACGAAAAATTTTGTAACACTCAAAGCTCCTCCCCAAATTAAAGAATGCTGCTTTGTGAAGGAATATATTTCCCATAGTGAAAACTATTTAAACTCACAATCGGCATCACTTTTCAGAGATAAAGTGGGTAATCTCTACATAGACTTGCAGGCTTGACTGGATGACTTCACAGAAATTTTGAATTGAATATATTAATGACATGCCTGATAACAAGTTGTAAGGGAGGACTGAATGGAAGTATACATTATCTTGCAACATTGGTTCTCATGGAAAAAAATATCACACACAGAGAGCATTGCTGTTTTGAATTCATTTGATGGATGGATATAAAAGGACTGCTACTTTGTTTTAAGCAACCATTTTAACTGACCTCATTTTCCAGTTTTATGGGAAGATGGTGGAGTAGGTTGGTAAATATCAAGCTTTCTCTATTTCCCCCACAACTAGAATAAATTTTCACCTCAAGGCAAATGTAGTCTTTTGAAAGATCAAGAAGACTTGGGGTAGAACAGGGATCCTCCTGATACAACCTGAGAACATCTGAAGAAAGACTCAAGCCAGAATTAACCCATGTTAAGTTCAAACACCTCTGGGCTAGCTCAAGAGAAATACCAAGTGGGGAGTCCTGGACCAAGCTGGGTATGACTAGAGGTTCATCAGGAACAAAAGAAATTTTCACCTCTCACATTGTGCAGTTGGAGTCTAAGTCCAAGGTGACTGAGTGAAATTTAGCTGATTAAGATCTATAAGCCCAGCTGTGCTGCAGAGACACTCCCATGGATGAGAAGGAACCTGCACCCCTGAGTGAAGAGGCAGTGGGGAAATAACACTGCAGGTTCTGGGCACTTACTGGAGGGTGGAAATATTGGTATGGGATTTCTGCTCAGAGGTGAAAGTTGTAGTGAAGCCAGAGACACCATATCCCCCAACTTAAAATTAGAGTCAATGATAAACACTAATACCTCTTATTTAAAAAAAAATGAAATGGAAAAGAAGAAAAAGCCCACCATAGAAACATACTATGAAACAGGGAAGAGACTGAAGTAAAAAAAAAAAAGCTTCTACCACAAAGATTAATGTGAAATAGCTCCCCTACCCACACAGAATTTATAAAACTCAAAAAAAAGAATTTAAAAAATTGAAGAAAAACTTTTTTAAAAAATCCACGAAAAAACAATAAGATTAAGAGTCTCAAATATGCAAATAAATCTTTGAAAATAAGAGTCAGGCAAGGGGAAACCAGTGAAGCTATGAGAGACGAAGAAATAACCAAAAAAAAGTTTTAAAAGAATGAAAAATAGAGAAGAATATGAAACATAAGAAAAAAATTGGATTTGGAGAAAAGATCAAGAAGAGAAAATATAAGAATAATTGGACTCCCTGAAAGTTGTGACTTAAAAAGGCCCTTGACACAGTAATGCAATGAATAATCCCAAAGAAATTGTCCTGAAGTGATAGAACATGAGGGGAAAGTAGAAATGAAAAAAACATCCACTGAATCACCACCTCCATGAGATCCTTTGTGGAAAACACATAAGAACATTATTGCTAAATTTTGAAAACCTCAGATCAAAGAGAACATTTAGCAAGAAATAAGAAAAAACAATTCAAATATGCTGGAGCTACAGTTAGAATTCTACAGGATTTATCTGGTCACAATAAAATACCACTGGTCTTAGAATAATATCTACTGACAATCAAAAGAACTAGGCCTGTGAGCAAAAATATCATATCCTGCAAAATTCTCCTTAATATTGAATGAGAAAAAAATGGACATTCAATAAACTTGCAGATTGTCAGGACTTTTTATCAACCAAATCTAAACATAATAGAAAATTTATCATATAACAGCCAATATCAAAGATCAATTTCAAGGAACACACTATGTATAAATTTTGTCTTTTTGTTTGTTTTTTAAATGGGAAATGTAAAGCACATATTTAAAACTGACATCAACTATATAATATGTTGAAATACAGATTGGAGCAGAGTTAAGGTAAAAATAGTAATTATATCATACAAATGAGGTGCAAAGGAAGAATAGACACAGAAGCACTAGAGGGGGAAGGAGGGCTCATAGTTCTGAAAAACTCACATCGGGAATGGGTTAAATAGGCAACACTACATACACACACACACACACACACACACACACACAATGAAGGTTATAGCATCCTCCAAAGTCTATGAAGAAATAAAGTGATAGGGATGGGCAGACAGGATAACAGAGGGTGAGGGAAGAAGACAAGGGAGGGATGCATGGGTGGTGGTAGGTTAAATAATAGCAAGGCAAGTTAGAAGCAGGATTAAGGCAGGGATAGGAAAGAGATGTGTATGGGGATGTGTGGAGTTGCCTACATGTAGCTATGTTTGTCTATGCTATTACACACATACACATATATACATACACATACATATATACATATACTATATATACACATATATACATGTATATATATGTATATGTATATATATATATATATATATATACATACACACACACACATAAATATATCCTTTCTTAACTACAGCCTGCTAGGGGGTGGGCGTTAGGATAAAAAGGGGAAAAAAGAATAAACAAAAAAAAGTGTGCAGCAGAGAACAAACGAACAATTTGCAAGGAATCAAAGAAAAGATCATGAATATAATTTCTTCTACTAATAAATATACTTCTTGAACTGATATTTGTTGTTATATATTTTGAATCCTCCCTGATGTTCTGCTGGGTACATGACAATGTTTTCTTTTGTTTCTTTTTGCTTTGTATTCTTTTTTCTGTTTTTGTTTTTTTTCTTATTATTTCTTTAAATAAGACAAATTTAGAGAAAAAAGAAAGAAATAACACCCCCACATTCTCCACAATCATCATTTTTGTTTATTGGATTTTTATTATTTTAATGTGAGAACTGCATGACATCAGCAGTTTTGTTTCAGCTAGACACATTTACTTTAAATCAATCCTACTTAGCATTTTGATCAATATTTTAAACAAGTGTGTGAATATAAGAATTATCTGGGCTATGTCTGCTAGCTTCACCTGTTAGACTACTGAAAGTTTGCTTATTACAGTTTTTTTTTTTTAAATTCAGTTTATTTGAAATTGTTTTTAAATTATTCTTTTAAAATTATTTTTAAAAAGTTATTTAAAAATCAGTAAGGTGGCATTCTGTGTTTGGAATTTAGTGGGGTGAAGATGGAAGGGAAAAGAGAAGTACAGTGTGGCATAATATTTAAAGTATTAGACTTGGAGTCAGGAAGTCATGGATCCAAATTCTTCCTCCATCCTATACACAGGGACAAATTATTTAAATTTGGGGGGTTTTAGTTTTCTCATATACAAATGGGGACAATAATACACAATTTTGACTTGCATCAATGAAGTACCATAAATACTTGTTTTATAGCTATAGAGATTTTTAAAATTATTTTATAGTTATAGAGATGCTCAAATAAACCCACTTTTTGTCAAAGGAACCATCTTTCCCAAGTGTCAGTTACATTAACACTATATTGCTCACCCTATTTCAATTCACATATTCCACCAGTTGTCAAGTATTGCCATGCTTACCTGAACATCTAGCAAATAAGACTCTTATGCAGGCACATAGCTACCATCTGAACTTAAGCCCAAATCAGCCCTCTCCTTGATTAAATTATTGCAATTGCTTCTCACTTCATTGATCTCATTGTTTCAAATATATTTCCATTCCAGCTCCTTCTATCTATTGCTCCTAAAAATTTATTTCTTAAATATAGACTAGATCATTTGATTCTCATACTCACTCTAACTCAGTAGCTCCTTATAGTCTTTAAGATATTTAGATTAGCCTTTAAAGAACTATAAAATCAGATCCCAGATTATCTTTCTCTTTTTGTACATTATCACCACATTGAACTCCATATTACAACCAAACTGGCCTTATTTAGTTACTTACAAGCCACGCTCCCTATCATAGTTTTCCTCTTGTACATTAAGAGCCAACTCAACCACCATATTTTATGAAATGTTTCCTGTTGTTTCCCAATTTTTAGTTCTCTTCCCCAAAATCACCTTGAATTTAATTACTTTAAGTTGAGATGTGTACTCACTCAAATACATTTGGGCACAGGGGCGGAGCAAAGATGGCGAACTGCAGACAGCTTTCTCTGTGAACTCCTGGGACCCTCCCACAGATGCAGACAAAGTGAGCCTTCGAACTGGTTTTGGAGTGAGGGCTCCGCCAAACATTTGGACTACAACGCACTTGTATCAAAAATCTACCTTGAAAGAACTCCGGAGAAGATTAGCCTCAAGGGAAATCGGGCACTGGTCATGATCAGACACCAGCCAGGGCAGAAGTCAGGGCTGCGATAGAGGGGTGGATTTTAGGCACCCAGGAAGCCCCTGGGAGATGCCTGGGCCACTTTGCTCTGCTTGCGGGCAGGTGCTTTGCCAGATCTGCC
This sequence comes from Myrmecobius fasciatus, assembly GCA_023553655.1. Classification (NCBI taxonomy): domain Eukaryota; kingdom Metazoa; phylum Chordata; class Mammalia; order Dasyuromorphia; family Myrmecobiidae; genus Myrmecobius; species Myrmecobius fasciatus. The sequence goes on from JAJPUD010028825.1 coordinate 9,760, forward strand.
TTTGGTAAAGGGTGGATCGAGAGCAGCTGAAGACGTGGTCCTAGTGCGAATCTAGCCCGACCAGCCTCAGACCTGAAGTCAACTCGGCAAACTGCCCCAGGGCAAATACAAATGGTTGCAGTATTTTTTGCTGGTGACCAATATCCCAACTTTAAATCATGAGCAAGAAGCAGAAGAGAGCTCTCACCATAGAAAGCTTATACGGAGAAAAAATAGAACAGTCCAAAGAACCTGACATTATGAAAACCATCCCAGATGAAGCCACAAAGGCAGACTTAAGTTGGTCTCCCTTTCAGAAGGCTTACCTGGAAGATTGCATTAAGAATCTCAAAAGAGAGCTAGAAGAACAATGGGGAAATAAATTGAGATCAGTGCAACAGAAATATCAAAAACTGGAAAATAGGACTGGTGAATTGGAAAAAGAAAACAGTTTACTGAAAAACAAAATTGGTGAACTGGAAAAAATCACCAATTCAATGGAAAATAAAAATGGTGAACTGAAAAACAAAATTGTTGAATTGGAAAAAGACAACAATTCACTGGAAAACAAAATTGGTGAATTGGAAAAAGACAATTCACTGAAAAATAAAACTGGCAAAATGGAAAAAAGAATGCATTGAATCAAGAAATTCAACTGGACAGCTACAAAAGGTACAAAAAAAGATAACTGAAAGAAATAGTACTTTAAAAATTAAAATTGAACAAATAGAAGTAAATGACTCAATAAGACTTCAAGAATCAGTTAAACAAAAACAAAAAAAAATGAAAAAATAGAAGAAAATATGAAATATCTCCTAGGAAAATCAACTGACTTGGAAAACAGATCCAGGAGAGACAATTTAAGGATTATTGGACTCCCTGAAAGCCACAATGAAAAAAAGAACCTGGATGCTATCTTCCAGGAAATCATGAAAGAGAATTGCCCTGATGTTTTAGAATCAGAAGGCAAAATTGGCATTGAAAGAATTCACTGATCACCTCCAGAAAAAGACCCCAAAATTAAAACCCCAAGGAATATCGTGGCCAAATTTCAGGACTATCGCACCAAGGAAAAGATATTTCAAGCAGCTAGAAAGAAACAGTTCAAATACCAAGGAACTGTCATTAGAATTACAAAGGATCTGTCAGCTTCCACTTTAAAGGATCGAAGGGCCTGGAATCAGATATTCCGAAAGGCAAAAGAACTTGGATTACAGCCAAGAATAAGTTATCCAGCTAGAATGAGCATCATCTTCCAGGGAAGAAGATGGTCATTCAATGATAAAGGAGAATTTCACCTATTTCTAATGAAAAAACCAGATCTGAACAAAAAATTTGACTTCCAAATAGAGAACTCAAGAGAAGCATAAAAAGGTAAAAAGAAAAACTCTTGAGAACTATATTTCTACTATAGGTATACTTAAAGAATGGCAGTATAATGTGATTTTTCTTTGATAATAATGGAAAAGAAATTAGAGGTGGAAGGGATACCATACTGAAAAAGAAAAAGGGGGGAGGGAGGAAAGGAGGCAAAATAAAGTAAAAATAAAGGAGATAAAATAAGGCAAAGTGTCAGGAAGAGACATAGAAAATCTAATACAATTGAGGGAAAGAAGGGAGGGTGATGAGTATTGTGTAAACCTTACTCTCATTAGATTGGACTCTAAGAGAGTATATCAGACACATTTGGCTTCAAAGAAAGGCCTGACCCTCCTTGTGTGAAGGTAGGAGGGAGGGGAGAAAAGGAAAGGGATAAACTAATAGAAGGATTAGGGGGAAGGTATAAAGGGGAGGGAGGGACTCTAAAGGGAGGAGGATTATTGGTGGGAGGTGGTCATCAAGAGCAAATTACTGGGGAGGGAGGAAGGGAGAGAGGGGAAAGGGAAGAGAAAATCATAACTCTGGGTAAATAAGATGGCAGGGAATACAGATATAGTTATTTTAACTGTGAATGTGAATGGGATGAACTCTCCCATAAAACTGAAGTGGGTAGCAGACTGGATTAAAAGCCAAAATCCTACAATATGTTGTTTACAAGAAACACATCTAAAGCATAGAGATACATACAGAGTGAAGGTATGGGGCAGGAGCCGGAATCTTCTATGCTTGAGGTGAACAAAGAAAGGCAGGGGTAGCAATCCTTATCTCGGATGAAGTAAAAACAAAAATAGATCTAATTAAAAGAGATAAGGAAAGAAACTATATTTTACTAAAGGGTACCATAGAAAATGAAGCAATATCAATACTAAACATATATGCACCAAGTGGTATAGCATCCAAATTCCTAGAGGAGAAATTAACAGAGATGCAAGGAGAAATAGACAGTAATACTATACTAGTGGGGGATCTCAACCTTGCTCTCTCAGAATTAGGTAAATCAAATCACAAAATAAATAAGAAAGAAGTTAGGGAGGTTAAGAAAAGGCTAGAAAAGTTAGGTATGATAGATCTCTGGAGGAAATTGAAAGGTGATAGAAGGGAGTATACTTTTTTCTCAGGTGTCCATGGAACTTATACAAAATTTTATCATGTGTTAGGGCATAAAAACATCAAAATCAAATGCAGAAAAGCAGAAATAGTAAATGCATCCTTCTCAGAACATGATGCAATAAAACTCACATGTAATATAAGGCCAGGAGAAAATAGACCACAAGTTATTTGGAAAGTAATCTCATCCTGAAGAACGAATGGGTGAAAGAGCAAATTATAGACACAATCGAAAATTTCATCCAGGAGAATGACAACAATGAGACAACATACCAAAATTTGTGGGACACGGCTAAAGCGGTTATAAGGGGTAATTTTTAATCTCTAGATGCTTGCTTGCGTAAAACAGAGAAAAAAAAGATCAATGAACTGGACTTACAATTAAAAAAGCTAGAAAAAGACCAAATTAAAAACCCTCAATTAAATGCCAAATTGGAAATTCTCAAAATTAAAGGGGAGATCAATAAAATTGAAAATAAGAAAACTATTGAATTAATAAATAAAAGTAAGAGTTGGTTTTATGAAAAAACAACAAAATAGACAAGCGTTTAGTTGATTTGATTAGAAAAAGGAAAGAGGAAAATCAAATTATTAGTCTCCAAAATGATAAGGGAGAACT
>JAJPUD010028826.1:0-14374 GCA_023553655.1 Myrmecobius fasciatus
TATCATCATGGTTTTACTGTTTCCTTCTCCCTCACTCTTCCAAAAATCATCTTAATTTTAGGTGATCAAAAATGTCCATTTTACTTCCTGTGACTCCCTCTATCTCTTGTCTAACACTGAAATCTTCCCTCTCCATATATATGAGGTAATTTATTTTTTTTATTAAAGCTTTTTATTTGTATAACACAAGCATGGGTAGTTCCTCAGCATTGATCTTTACAAAGCTTTCCGTTACAAATTTTACTCCCAGTCCCCTCCCCTCCCCTAGATGGCAGGAAGTCCACTACATGTTAATACTTTTGAAATACTTGACAAGTTGTGTAACAAAAATCCTATCTACAAGTGGAAAAAAAGAAAATCAGAGAAAGGAAACACAATGCAAGCAACCATCAATAGAGAGCATGACAATGTTATGTTGTGGTCCACATTTCATATCCCTCTCTCTGGGTGTATATGGCTTTCTTCACTGAACAATTGGAACTGGTTTGAGACATTTCATTGTTGCAGAGAACCATGTCCATCAGATTTGATCATCATATAGTATTGTTGTTGCTATGTATAATGATCTCCTGGTTCTGCTCGTTTCACGCAGCATCAGTTCATGCAAGTCTCTCCAGGCCTCTCTGAAATCATCCTGCTGGTCGTTTCTTACAGAACAATAATATCCCATAACATTCATACACCATAATTTATTCAGCCATTCTCCAATGGGCATCCACTCAGTTTCCAGTTTCTAGCCACTACAAAAAGGGCTGCCACAAACATTCTTGCACATGTGGGGCCCTTTCCTTCCTTTAAGATCTCTTGGGGATATAAGCCCAATAGAAACATTGCTGGGTCAAAGGGTATGCACAGTTTGGTAACTTTTTGAGCATACCTCCAAATTGCTCTCCAGAATGGTTGGATCTGTTCACAGTTCCACCAACAATGTATTAGAGTCCCAGCTTTCCCACATCCCCTCCAACATTCGTCATTATCTTTTCCTGTCATTTTAGGCAATCTGACAGGTGTGTAGTGGTACCTCAGAGTTGTCTTAATTTGCATTTCGCTGATGAATAATGATTTGGAGCAACTTTTCATGACTACAGATGGTTTTAATTTCATCATCTGAAAATTGTCTGTTCATATCCCTTGACCATTTATCTATTAAAGAATGGCTTGAATTCTTATAAATATGAGACAATTCTCTATATAGTTTAGAAAAGAGGCCTTTATCAGAACCATTAAATGTAAAGATGATTTCCCAATTTGATGCTTCCCTCCTAATCTTGTCTGCATTAGTTTTGTTGGTACAAAAACTTTTTAACTTAATATAGTCAAAATTATCTATCTGGTGTTCAATGAAGAGCTCCAGATCTTCTTTGGACATAAATTTATTCCATCTCCACAGGTCTGAGAGGTAAACTATACTAAGTTCCTCTAATTTGCTTACAATATCACTCTTCATATCTACATCATTAACCCATTTAGATCTTATCTTGGTATGTGATGTTAGGTGTGGGTCAAGCCCTAATTTCTTCCATACTAGTTTCCAATTTTCCCAATAGGTTTTGCCAAATAGTGAGTACTTATACCAAAAGTTGGGGGTCTTTGGGTTTATCAAAAACTAAATTGCTAAAGTTATTGCCTAGATTTTCCTGATTTCCTGATATTCTATCCTATGCTACTTATCAACTGATCTATTTCTTACCCAGTACCAAATGGTTTTGATGACCGCTGCTTTATAATAGATTTTTAGATCTGATACAGCAAGATCACCTTCAGCTGCCTTTTTTTCATTAATTCCCTTGAAATTCCAGACCTTTTGTTCTTCCAAATGAACTTTGCTACTATTTTTTCTAGATCTGTAAAATAATTTCTTGGGAATTTGATTGGTATGGCACTAAATAAGTAGATTAGTTTGGGTAGTCTTGTCATTTTTATTATCTTCGATCGGCCTACCCATGAGCACTTAATGTTTTTTCCAATTGACTAGGTATGATTTTATTTGTGTGGAAAGTGTTTTGTAGTTTAGTTCATATAGTTCCTGACTTTTCCTTGGCAGATATATTCCCAAATATTTTATACTATCAACAGTTATTTGGAATGGAATTTCTTTTTGTATTTCTTGCTGCTGAACTTTTTTGGTAATATATAAAAATGCTGATGATTTATGTGGATTTATTTTAAATCCTGCAACTTTGCTAAAGTTGTGAATTGTTTCTAGTAGTTTTTTAGTTGATTCTCTAGGGTTCTCTAAGTATACCATCATGTCATCTGCAAAGAGTGATAATTTGGTTTCTTCATTACCTACTCTAATTCCATTCATCTCTTTTTCTTCTCTTACTGCCAAAGCTAACATTTCTAATACAATAGTAAATAGTAATGGTCACAGTGGGCAGCCTTGTTTCACTCCTGATCTTACTGGGAATTGTTCTAGTTTGTCTCCATTACATAGGATGCTTGCTGATGGTTTTAAGTCGATTCTACTGATCATTTTAAGGAAAAGCCCATTTATTCCTATACTCTCTAGTGTTTTTAATATGAATGGGTGTTGTATTTTATCAAAAGATTTTTATGCATCTATTGAGATAATCATATGGTTTTTTTAAAAATTTGGTTATTAATGTAATTGATTATGCTGATAGTTTTCCTAATATTGAACCAGCCCTGCATTCCTGGTATAAATCCAACTTGGTCATAATATATTATCCTGGGGATGACTTTTTGTAATCTCATTGCTAATATCTTATTTTAGATTTTTGCATCAATATACATTAAGGAAATTGGTCTATAGTTTCTTTCACTGTTTTCACCCTACCTGGTTTAGCTATTAGCACCATATCTGTAGCATAGAAGGAATTTGGTAGTATACCTTCTTTCCCTATTTTTCAAATAGTTTACATAGTATTGGAATTAATTGTTTTTTGATTGTTTGGTAGAATTCACATGTCAATCCATCTGGCTCTGGAGATTTTTTCTAGGGAGTTGATTAATAGCTTGTTCTATTTCTTTCTCTAAAGTGGAGCTATTTAGATAATTTATTTCTTCTCTTAACATGGGCAGTCTATATTTTTGTCAATATTCCTCCATTTCTTTTAAAATATCAAATTTGTTGCATGAAGTTGGGCAATGTAACTCCTACTTATTGTCCTAATTTCCTCTTCATTGGTGCGAAGTTCTCCCTTTTCATTTTTGAGACTAACAATTTCATTTTCCTCTTTGTTTTTTCTAATCAGATTAACTAAAGGCTTATCTATTTTTTTGGTTTTTTCATAAAACCAACTCTATTTTATTTATTAATTCAATAGTTTTCTTATTTTCAATTTTTCAATCTCCCCTTTTATTTTCAGAATTTCGAATTTGGTATTTGAATGAGGCTTTTTAATATGTTTGCTATCTAGTTTTTTTAATACTAAGCCCAATTAATTAATCTTTTCTTTCTCTATTTTATGGAAGTAAGCATCTAGAGATATAAAATTACCTCTTATCCCCGCTTTGGCCATATCCCACAAATTTTGGTATGTTATCCCATTATTGTCATTCTCCTGGATGAAATTATTGATTGTGTCTATGGTTTGCTCTTTCATCCATTCATTCTTTAGAATTAGATCATTTAATTTCCAATTAATTTTTGATTTATTTTCTCCTGGCCTTATATTGTATGTGATTTTTATTGCATTATGATCTGAAAAAGATGCATTTACTATTTCTGCCGTTCTACATTTGATTTTGAGGTTTTTATGCCCTAAATACATGGTCAGTTTTTGTATAAGTTCCATGAACTGCTGAGAAAAAATTTAACTCCTTACTATCTCCATTCGATTTTCTCCAATGATTTATCATACCTAACTTTTGTAACAATTTGTTTATCTCCCTGATTTCTTTCTTATTTATTTTGTGGTTTGATTTATCTAATTCTGAGAGAGCAAAGTTGAGATAACCCACTAGTATAGTTTTGCTGTCTATTGCTTCTTGCATCTCTGTTAATTTCTCCTCTAGGAATTTGAATGCTGTATCACTGGTTGCATATATATTTAGTATTGATATTGCGACATTATCTATGGTAACTTTTAGTAAAATATAGTTTCCTTCCTTATCTCATTTAATTATATCTATCTTTGCTTTTACTTGATCTGAGATCAGGATTGCTACCCCTGCTTTTTTTGTTCACCTTAAACATAATAGATTCTGCTCCAGCCCTTTACCTTTACTCTGTATGTATCTCTATGCTTTAGAGGTGTTTTTTGTAAATAACATATTGTTGGATTCTGGCTTTTAATCCAGTCTGCTATCTGCTTTCGCTTTGTGGGAGTGTTCATCCCCTTCACATTAACAGTTAAAATAACTCATTCTGTATTTCCTGCCATCTTATTTATGCAAAGTTATGTTTTTGTTTTTCCTTTCCCCTTTCTCCCTTCCCTCCTCCCCAGAATTTTGCTTTGGATGACCACCTACCTCAAAGAGTTCTCCCCTCTTTAAAGCCCCTGCCCCCTTTTTTACACCTATTCCCTAATTCTTCTCTTTTCCTTCCATTGGTCTTTCCCTTTCTTTTCCTCCTTTCCCTCCTACTTCCCTATAAGGAGGAAAAAGTTTCTCTGTGAAAGTAAATGTGTCTGATATACTCTTTTAAAGCCCAATTTGATTAGAGTAAGATTCACACAATGTTTATCTCCCTCTTTTCTTTCCCTAACTTATATTAGGTTTTCTTTGTCTCTTCATGATAAAATCATGAGATTTTACCTTATTTTTACCTCCTTTTTTTTACCTTTTTTACTTCCTTTTCCTTCTTTTTCCAGTATGATAGCCCTTCTACTTCTAGTTTCTTTTTCATATTATCAAAGATAAATCAAATTATACCCCCATTCTTTAAGGATACCCATAGTAGAAATATAATTCTAAACAGTCTTTTCTTTTTACTTTTCTATGCTTCTCTTGAGTTCTGTGTTTGGAGGTCAAATTTTTTAGCTAGATCTGATCTTTTCATTAGAAAGAGGTGAAATTCACCTATATCATTAAATGTCCACCTTCTTCCCTGGAAGATAATGGTCATTCTAGTTGGATAGGTTATTTAAGGGGAACCAGACTGAATTTTCATCTCTCATCTACAGTGACAGCCTTTCCTGGACTTGAAGAGGGCTAAAATTTGGTCCTTCTTAAGTCCTCTCTCAGACCTAAATATTCTTGGTTCCTCTCACCATCTTCATTGCTGCCTTTGGAACAAGCCCCAGCTTGTCTTTGTTTTCTCTAAGATATAATGCACTAAACTGAACCCTCCATATGGTCCCTGAGCAAGGCAGAGTATATGTCTCTCATTTGCAAAACATGTCTTTCTTAATTAACCTTGAATAGCATTATCTTTGGGGCTTCCGATTTTACAAAATTGCTGTTGCTGTATACAATATTCTCCTGGTCCTGTTCACTTACCTTTCTGTCAGTTCATGCAAATCTTTCCAGGTTTTTCTGGAACCTGATGGTCATTTCTTATAGTACAATAATATTCACAACCATATACCACAACTCTTTTTGCCATTCTCCAGTTGATGGGAATCCCCTCGATTTCCAATGTTTTGTCCCTACCAAAAATGCTCCTATAAATGTTTTTGCACAAATAGATCCTTTCTCCCTTTTCTTTGATATTTTTGAGATACAAACCTGAGAGATATTGCTAGGTCAAAGGATATGAACAGTCTTATAGCCTGGATAATGCTTTTTGGTGTTAACACACACACACACACACACACACACACACACACACACATGAGGGGAGTAGGTTCTCTCTCTATCCCTCAAAATGTCCTTCATAGAAAGATTGATTCAGTCTATGTGTAAGGTTAACTTGAGGCACGACCTTCCCCCTTTGCTTTGTCAGGGTCCCTCTGATGTCATAGGACTTCATTTCTCAGGAAATGAGTTCAGCAACTTGCTGAGCTCCCCACAGTCTAAACGAATGAACGTGTCAGTGCTGAGAACACTTGGGAATCTTTCAGAATAGGGGGCCAGGGGCTTCACCTCTAAGAATGGGCTGCCCTTGGCCACCTTTCCATGCTTGCTCCTCCTTCAGACCCATACATTGTTGAAAGTCAGAAGAATCGCAGAAAGGCTTAGTGAATCTTGTGAGCAGAGATGACTTGGTTCATTGTACCTCTATCCCTGGCACTTAGGAAACCTCCAAAAACATAGGAAGTGTTTGATAAATACTTAGGGACTGGATTGGATTGGAAAGCAATTATTGCTCTAGTTTGGCCCCACCTGGTCAAAGGAAGAGATGCTCTATAGCCACCAGATGGCAGTGCTCCCTGACCCAATATGACACCCTCCTGTGTTCCCTGTCTAAACACTAACAGCCAACATTTTTATAACACTAGGTGTCAGAGGCTATGTTGAGCACTTTGACAACTATTATCTCATTTAATCCTCACATCATTAGGATATAGGAATTGATATTGTTCTCATGTTCTGCATGAGGAGCCTGAAGCAGACAAAGATTAACCGGAAGGTCACATGGCTTGATCCCAGTTCAGAATGGTGTGAGGCTAAATTTGAACTTGGGAAGATCTTCCTAAACCCAGATCTAGCAGTCAATCCACTATAACATCCAGCTGCCTCTAATAAGTTAACAAAGCCAAAGACATTCATCCTTGGTGGGCAAACCTTTTCTGGATGCACTTACCAAGGTTGGGCAGTAGTGCATGGATCTGGAGCTGGAAGGAACTCAGAAACTATCTAATCCAATCCATTCATTTTGCAAACTCAGGCTTAAACATATCTTCTCCCTCCATACTCCTTCACTGGGTGATCTTATCAACTTCTGTGGATTCAATTGTCGCCTTTTGGCAGATGACTTAGATCTCTTTGGCCCTCTCTAACCTGTCTTCTCACCTCCTCTCTAGCATCTCCACTTACCCCTTCACATCTGGAGATGGATATCTCATAGACAACTTAAACTCAACATACCCCAAAACAAATTCTGCAAGTCCCACAACTTTGATTCTTCTTTCTCCCTTACTCTGCAACCCTAAACCATTAACTCCTATTACTTCTTCCTTCACAAGGTCTCTTGTATACATATAGATAGACACTCCAAATGTCTTAGCATCCAAATTCGTAACCAAAAGATGTTCTGAGCATCCACAAGACTCTTACATGGACTCATCAGAAACACAAGTGAAATGAGTTAGGGCATCCTCTAAATGGGAGAGCAACAGAATATAGATAAATCTTTGCACTACATGGAACTTTTGTAAAAATCAAGCCTGTTCTAGGCCAGAGCAATTTTGCAAGCAAATGGAAAAAGGCAGAAATGGTCAATATATTCTTTATAGACAATTATGCAAAAAGAATAGAAATTGTTTCAGATGCCCCAAAGAAAAGATAGAAACCTAAATAGAGATTGAACAATGAAATCTTCAACGAGTGGGTCGAATTACATATCGTAGAAACAATGACTATGTAAAAGAAAAATGATAATGATGAAATAGTATGCCAAAATTTCTAAAATAGTTCTCAAGGTGAAAACCATATTCTTACAAGAATACATTAACAAAATAGAAAAAGAAAAGATGGATGAAGGAAATATGTACTTCTTAAAATTTTTTATAAAGCTTTTTATTTACAAAACATGAGTCACCTTTCAACAAAAAAAAAAAAAAAAAGGTTTTTCCCCCCCCGTTGTTTTGCCTGGGGGGGGGCCCCCCACCCCTAGATGACAGGTAATCTAATACATGTTAGATAGGATAAATTATATGACAAATACAATACATGTATACATATCTATACAGTTATCTTACTGCACAAGAAACATCAGATCTAGAAAGAAAAGAAGAAAAAAACAACCTAAGAAGGAAAACAAAATGCATGGAAATATTCACAGAAAGCGTTAAAATGCTGTGTTGTGGTTCACTCTCAGTTCCCACAGGCCTCTCTCTGGATGTATATGACTATCTTCATCACTGAACAACTGGTTTGAATCACATCATTGTTGAAGAGAACCATGTCCATCAAAATTGATCATCGTATAGTCTTGTTGCTGTGTATAATGTTCTCCTGGTTTTGCTGATTTCACTCAGCATCAGTTCATGCAAGTCTCTCCAATTCTCTGAAATCCTCCTGTTGGTCATTTCTTACAGAACAATAATATTCCATAACATTCATATACCATAATTTATTCAGACATTCTCCAATTGTTGGACTTCTTTTCAATTTCCAGTTTCTAGCCACTACAAAAAGGGCTGCCACAAACATTTTTGCACATGTGGGTCCCTTTCCCTCCTTTAAAATCTCTTTGGGATACAGGCCCAGTAGAAACACTGCTGGGTCAAAGGGTATGCACTGTTTGATAACTTTTTGAGCATAGCTCCAAATTGCTCTCCAGAATGGTTGGATCCGTTCACAGTTCCACCAACAATGTATCAGTGTCCCAGTTTTCCCACATCCCCTCCAACAGTTATCATTATCATTTCCTGTCATTTTAGCCAATCTGACAGGTGTGTAGTGGTATCTCAGAGTTGTCTTAATTTGCATTGCTCTGATCAATAGTGACTTGGAGCACCTTTTCATGTGACCGGAAATAGTTTCAATTTCTTCGTCTGAAAATTGTGTGTTCATATCTTTTGACCGTTTGTTAATTGGAGAATGGCTTGAATTCTTATATATTTGAGTCAATTCTCTATATATTTTAGAAATGAGGCCTTTATCAGAACCTTTGGATGTAAAAATATTTTCCCAGTTTACTGCTACCCTTCTAATCTTGTCTGCATTCAGTTTGTACAAAAACTTTTTAACTTGATATAGTCAAACTTATCTATTTTGTGATTAATGATGCCCTCTAGTTCTTCTTTGGTCACAAACTCCTTCCCCCTCCACAGGTCTGAGAGGTAAACCATCCTACATTGTTCTAATTTGTTTATAATATCATTCTTTATGCCTAGATCATGAATCCATTTTGACCTTATCTTGGTATATGGTGTTAGGTGTGGGTCAATGCCTAATTTCTTCCAGACTAGTTTCCAATTATCCCAGCAGTTTTTGTCACATAGTGAGTTTTTATCCCCAAAACTGGGGTCTTTGGGTTTATCAAACACTAGATTACAATTGTCATTGAGTCTTTTGTCCTGTGAACTTAACCTATTCCACTGATCCACTACTCTATTTCTTATCCAGTACCAAATGGTTTTGGTGACCACTGCTTTATAATATAGTTTTAGATCTGGTACAGTGAGGCCACCCTTGTACTTCTTAAAATTAAAGAATCAACAAATAAGCACACCCAAAATAAGCACAGAACAGGAGAAATTAGGGAAAGCCTAGTCAAACCAAGGGAAGTGATTCAACTAAAGCTGTTGCTTGGCCCAAACTCAGAAAATTGATCAACCTTTCAGAAAGCTAATCAGAATAGAAAGAAGAGAGCAGAAACTGAAATCGAGGAAATTACATATGAGCAAGGTGAAATCACAGCCAACACTTGAAGAGATTAAAAGGTTAACAGGACACATTATGTGCAGCTATATACTGAGAACACACAAGAAATAGAGGAGCACCTTCCAAAATATAAAACCCCCATATTATCAGAAGAGGAGATGAAGATTTTAAGTACCTAGCCTTAGAGAAGAAAATAGATCTAGTATTAAGGAAACTACCATAGGAAAAAAATTCCCAGGCCTCAAGGATTCACAGTATTCTATCAGACTTTTAAAGAACAGTGAGAACTTATACTTCACAAAATATTCTCAAAAGTTGACAAAAAAGCACCCTACCAAACTCCTTTTATAAGAGAAAGTCTTTATACTTAGGCCAGGGAAAGATAAAACACAGAATGGAAACTGTAAGCCAATATAAGTAATAAACATTGTTTCAAACTTTTTAAACAAAATCTGATTATACAGAGTACAATGATTTATCAAAGTGATCATTCATTATGACAATATAAGGTATAAGAGAGATACAAGAACGGTTTAAAATCAGGGAAAAATGAACATAATTAGCATTAAGAAAACCAAATATTTGAACTATATGGTTATCTCAATAGATGTTAAAAAGCTTAACAAAATATAATATTTTTATGTAAAAAAATTCTATGTAGTAGAGGGACTTTAAAAAATATCATAACAAGCACTTTTATAAAAGCAAAAAGAATTATATTCTTTTCTTTTTTGTGCTTTTTAAAATTATGTTTTCATCTGCATTTAGATTGCTTAGTTCTCTCTCTAGAACTGCATAACCTTTTTCATCATGGGTCCTTTGAAATTGTCTTGCATCACTCTTTTTATCAGAATAGCTAAGTGTTTCATAATTGATCATCCTTACAATATTGTTGTTACTTTCTAAACATTTCTCTTTGTTCTGCATACTTCACTTTTCATAAGTTCATATTAGTTTCCCCTAGTTTCTCTAAATCTCTATTATTCTCTAATTGTCTTTTAAAATTTTTTGTTTATTAAAGCTTTTTATTTACAGAACATATGAGTAATTTTTCTACATTGACCTTTGCAAAATTTTCCGTTCCATATTGTTCCCTCCTTCCACCCACCCCCTCCCCTAGATGACAGGTAGTCAAATACATGCTAAATATGTTAAAATAAATTCCAATGTATGTATACATACCTATAGATTTATCTTGAAGCACAAGAAAAATTGAATCTAGAAAAATAAAAGAAACCAACCTAAGAAGGAAAACAAAATGCAAGCAAACATTCATAGAAAGCATTAAAATGTCATGTTGTGGTCCACACTCGGTTCCCCCAGACATCTCTCTGGATGCGTATAACATTCTTCATCACTGAACAATAGAGACTGTTTTGAATGACCTCATTGTTGAAGAGAACCATGTCCATTAGAATTGAGCATCATATAGTCTTGTTGCTGTGTATAATGATCTCCTTGTTCTGCTCATTTCACTCAGCAGCAGTTCATGTAGGTCTCTCCAGGCCTCTCTGAAATGATGCTGCTGGTGGTTTCTTAAAGAACAATAATATTTCATGACTTTCATATACCATAATTTATTCAGTCATTCTCCAACTGATGGGCATCCATTCAGTTTCCAATTTCTAGCCACTACAAAAAGGGCTGCACAAACATTTTTCCACACGTGGGTCCCTTTTCCTCCTTGAAGATCTATTTGGGACACAGGCCCAGTAGAAATGCTGCTGGGTCAAAGGGTATGCACATTTTGATAACTTTTTGAGCATAGTTCCAGATTGCTCTCCAGAATGGTTGGATCCGTTCACAGTTCCTGTGTCCCAGTGTCTCAGCCCTCCCACATCCCCTCCAACATTCATCATTATCTTTTCCTGTCATCTTAGCCAATCTGACAAGTGTGTAGTGGTATCTCAGAGTTGTCTTAATTTACATAGCTCTGATCAATAGTGATTTGGAACACCTTTTCATATGACTAGAAAAAGTTTTAATTTCATCATCTGAAAATTGTTCATATTCTTTGACCATTTATTAATGGGAGAATGGCTTGAATTCTTAAAAATTGGAGTTAATTCTCTACATATTTTAGAAATGAGGTCTTTATCCAAACCTTTGTATGTAAAAATATTTTCCCAGTTTATTGCTTCCCTTCTAATCTTGTCTGCATTTGTTTTGTTTGTATAAAAACTCTTTAACTTCATATATTGAAAATTATCTATTTTGTGATTAATAATGATCTCTAATTTTTCTTTGTAAATTCCTTCCTCCTCCACAGATCTGAGAGGTAAATCCTCCTATGATCTTCTAATTTGTTTATAATATCATTCTTTATGTCTAGATCATGAATCCATTTTGACATTATCTTGGTATATGGTGTTAAATATGGGTCAATGCCTAGGTTCTTCGACAGTAGTTTCTAATTTTCCAAGCAGTGTTTGTGAAATAGTGAGCTCTTTTACCAAAAGTTGGCGTGTTTGGGTTTGTGAAACACTAGAATACTATAGTCATCGTCTATTTTGTCTTGCGAGCCTAACCTATTCCCCTGATCAGCTACTCTGTTTCTTAGCCAGTACCAAATGGTTTTGATGACCTCTGCTTTCTAATATAATTTGAGATGTGTTATAGCTAGGCCACCTTCATTTGCTTTTTTCCCATTAATTCCCTTGAAATTTTTGACCTTTTGTCATCCAGATGTATTTTGTTTTTAATTTTTCTAGGTCAGTAAAATGATTTCTTGGGAGTCTGGTATAGCACTAAATAAATAGATGAGTTTAGGTAGTATTGTCATCTTTATTATATTTGCTGGACCCATCCAAGAGCACTTGATATTTTTCCAGTTGTTTAGATCTGAGTTTGTGTGGAAAATGTTTTGTAGTTTTGCTCATATGTGTCCTGACTTTCCCGTGGCAGATACATTCCCAAATATTTTATACTATCAACAGTTACTTTAAATGGAATTGCCCTTTGTACCTCTTGCTGTTAGATTTTTAGTGATGTATAAAAATGCTGATGATTTATATGGATTTATTTTGTATTCTGCAACTTTGCTAAAGTTGTGAATTATTTCTAATAGGTTTTTAGTTGATTCTCTAGGGCTCTCTAGGAATACCATCATATCATCTGCAAAGAGTGATAATTTGGTTTCCTCATGACCTACGCTAATTCCTTTAATCTCTTTTCTTCTCTTATTGCCAAATGTATCATTTCTAGTAATGGTGTTAGTGGGCAACCTTGTTTCTCCCCTGATCTTTTTGGGAATGGTTCCAGTTCATCAGTGTTACATATGATGCTAGCTGCTGGTTTTAATTAGATGCTACTCAGTATTTTAAGTAAAAGTCCATTTATTCCTATATTCTCCAGTGTTTTCAATAAAAGGGATATTGGATTTTATCAAATGCTTTTTCTACATCTATTGAGATAATCCTATGGTTTTTGTTCATTTGGTTATTGATAGTCAATTATGCTAATAGTTTTCCTAATATTGAACGCTCCCTGCATTCCTGGTATATATATATATCCTTTCTAATACAAGGTTGAAGCAAGGATGCCCACTTCTCCCACTAGGATTCAGTGTAGTTCTGCAAATGCTAGCAGCCAGAAAGGAATTCTTGTTTGTTCAGTTGTGTCCAACTATTTATAACCTCCTCTAGGGTTTTTGTGGCAAAGATATTGGCCTGGTTTGCCAATATTTTTTTTACAGATGAGGAACTGAGGCAAAGTGTTAAGTAGCTTGGCTAGGGTCCTACGACTACTAAGTGTCCAATGTCAGATTTGAAATCAGGTCTTCCTGACTCAGGGCCTGAAACTCCTGACTCAGGGCCTGAAACTCTATCAGTTGTGCCACCTGGCTCGCTATGGACGATCATATGGAAAAAACGGTCTAAATCACTATTGATTGGAGAACTGCAAATTAAAACAGCTCTGAGATAGCCACATCACACCTATTGGTCTGGCTAATATAACAGAAAAGGAAAATGATAAAAATGGAAGGGGGTGTGGGAAAACTGGAATACTGATATGTTGTTGTTGGAGTTGTGAATTGACCCAACCATTCTGGACAGCAATTTGGCACTATGCACAAAGGGCTATCAAGGTGTGCATACACTTTGACCCAGCAGTGTTTCTACTGGGCCTGTGTCCCAAAGAGATCATAAAGGAGGGAAAAGGACCCACATGTGCAAAAATGTTTGTGGCAGCCCTTTTATAGTGGCAAGGAACTGGAAAGGGAGTGGATGCCCATCAACTGGAGAATGGCTGAATAAATTATGGTATATGAATGTCATGGAATATTATTCCCAGCAGGATGATTTCAGAGAGGCCTGGAGAGACTTACAGGAACTGATGCTAAGTGAAGTGAATAGAACCAGGAGATCTTTATGCACGGCAACACTAGATTATTATGTGACGATTAACTGCAGTAGACTTAGCTCTTCTCAGCAATTTGGTGATCCAAGATAATTCTAATAGATTTGGGATGGAAAATGCTATCCACGATTGGACAAGGAATAATGGAGTCTCAATGCAGATCAGTTGACTATTTTTTATTTTATTTGGGGGAGGGAGGATGACATGGTGGTCTGTGTTTCCTTTCACAACATGACTAATATGGAAATATGTTGTGCATGAATGCGCATGTATAACCTCATTAATAGCCATTCCCAAATAGAGAAGTGATTAAAGGCTATGAATGTCTGAAAGCATGTAGAAGGGAGGGAGGAGGAAGAGGAAGCACATGTAGTGTATATAGCAGGATTGAGAATTGGTGCACCAGGGGCTGGAATGGCAGCTACTTTTTGACAAAGGGAATCTGATGGTGGAGATTGCTCAGAATGGCCCTGAACCCTGATATGAGTTCAGGAGCCAGAGTCTGGTGAATCCTGCCTGCTGACAGACCTGCTGATTCAGCGTCCTGAATAGACCAAGGATGGGGATGCAAAAACAGAGACCCTTGACCCGGCAGACTCAAAGTCCTCCCATGAGA
>JAJPUD010028827.1:0-11393 GCA_023553655.1 Myrmecobius fasciatus
AGAGGCCTGGAGAGACTTGCATGAACTGATGCTGAGTGAAACGAGCATAACCAGGAGATCATCATACACAGCAACAACAGTATTACATGATGATCAATTCTGATGGACATGGCTCTCTGCAACAAAGAACTGTCTCAAACCAGTTCCAATTGTTCACTGAAGAAAACCATATACACCCAGAGAGAGGGATATGAAATATGGACCACAACATAACATTTTCATGCTCTCTATTGAGGTTTGCTTGCATTGTGTTTCCTTTCTCTGATTTTCTTTTTTTTCTTGTAGACAGGATTTTTCTTGCACAACTTGTCAAGTATTTCAACATTATTAACATGTAGTGGACTTCCTGCCATCTAGGGGAGGAGAGGGAATTGGGGGTAAAATTTGTAATGGAAAGCTTTGTAAAAATCAATGCTGGGGAACTACCCATACATACATTATACAAATAAAAAGCTTTAATAAAAAAGAAAACACGAAATGCCCTAAAAAGATTATTTTTTAAAAAAGGAAGATACACTGTTCATTACCTTACTGTTTGGAACTTATTATGGAAACCTTCATTTTTTTAACTAGATTCTGATTTGCTATTTAATTTTAAGATCTGAAAACTTTCCAGGAATAACAACTGAATTTTATGTAGCAACTTAAATTTTACAAAGCACTTTGTACAATTACCTTATTTGTAGCTGTGTGACCCTGGGCAAGTCACTTAACCTCAATTGCCTCAGCAAAAAAGCAAAAGAGAAGAAAAAACCCAAAACTAAACAGAAAATTTGATCTTCAGACACAGAATTCAAGAGAAGCATAGAAAAGCAAAAAAAGTATATTATTTAAAGCTTGAACTCTTCATATCCCTAGATGTGAAAATGAGATCTGTAACTCCTGAGAACTATACCTGTTTTTGAAGCAGTAAGAAGAGCATCACATGGATAGAGATATAATTGTGAATGTAGTCTGATGTAATGATATCAAAGAAAAAGATATTGAGAGATTAAAAAAAATAAGGATTGTACTGGGAGAAAAGTAAAGGTGAAGTACAATAGAACAAATTAGATCACATAAAGAAGCATAAAAGACCAATTGCAAAAAAGGTAAAGAAGGGAAGGGGGTGAACCCATCAGTTTGAGTTTAAGGAGGCAATAATCTAATCATTCAGTTTGATATAGAAATCTATCTTACCCTATAAAAAAGTAGGAGGAGAAATAGGAAAGAAAAGGGAGCAGCTGGATAGAAGAAAGGGCAGACACACTAGGAGAAAGGGGTAAGAGAAGGGGGAGGAGTGATAAAATGTAGGACTAAAGGCAGGGTGAGTTAAAAATAAAACTACTAATGTTGGATAGGATGGAAAGAAAGAACAGTATATACAAAGCAGAAAATAGGATGGAGGGAAATACAGAGTTGTTAATCATAACTGTGAATATGCATGGGAGGAACTGTCCCATAAAACAGAAGTGAATTGCAGAGTGAATTAAAAAACAGAATCCTACAATATGTTGTTTACAAGAAACACATTTGACACAGAGAGATACATAAAGAGCAAGAGTGAAAAGCTGGAAAAGAATTTATTATGTTTCAGGTGAAGGGGAAAAAAAAGCAAGGGTAGCAATTCTGATCTCAGATAAAGTAAAAGCAAAAATGGATCTAATTAAAAGAGTTAAGGAAAAAAAACATCCTGTTAGAGGGTACCATAACAATACTAATGTATATTCAGCAAGTGGTAGAGCATCCAAATCTTAGAGAAGATATTGTCAGGGACAGCTAGGTGGTGCAGTGGATAGAGCACCAGTCCTGAAGTCAGGAAGACCTGAGTTCAAATATGACCTCAGACATTTAATGCATCCTAGCTGTGTGACCTTAGGCAAGTCACTTAACTCCAATTGCCTCACCAAAAGAGAGAGAGAGAGAGAGAGAGAGAGAGAGAGAGAGAGAGAGAGAGAGAGAGAGAAGATATTAAGTCAGTTACAGGAAGAAATAGAAAGTAAACTACATTAGTGGAAGATCTCAATCATTGTCTCTCAAAATTATACAAATCTAGTCACAAAATAAACAAGAAAGAAACTAAGGAGTTTAATGGAATACTAGAAAAAAATAGATATGAGTGCTCTCTGGAAAAAAAATTTGAATAGGGACAGAAAGGAATAAAAGTTTTTCTCAGCAGCACAAGGCACCTACACAAAAATTGACCATGTATTAGAGCATAAAAACCTCACAATCAAATGCAAAAAGGCAAAAATAATAAATTCTTCCTTTTCAGAAAATGATGCAATAAAAATTACATTCAATAAAGATCCAGGGAAACCAATTGAAAATTAAATATTATTTTAAAGAATGAGTGGGTAAACAACAAATCAAAAAAAATCAATTTCATCTAAGAGAATGACATAACAAAACAACATGTGAAACCTATGGGATGCAGTTTAAGCAGTTTTTAGGGGAAATTTTGTATCTTTAAATATTTACACGAAGAAAATAGAGAAAGAGGAGTTCAATGAATTGAATATGCAACTAAAAATCTAGAAAAAGAATAAATTAAAAATTCTCAATTAAATGCCAAATTAGAAATTCTGAAACTCAAAGGAGAGATTAATAAAACTAAAACTAAGAAAACTACTGAACTAAGTAATAAAACTAAGAGTTTATTTTTTTTAAAAAGCCAACAAAATAGATAAACTTTTGAGTAATTTGATTAGAAAAAGTAAAGAAAAAAAATCATCAGCATAGAAAACCATGAGAAAGCATAGGGATAATGGGAGTTTTCCTTAAAATAATAAGCAGCATCTATATAAAATCAACAGCAACCATTATTTGTAATGGAGAGAAGCTGGACACATTCCCAATAAGATCACCACTCATTCAATATTGTACTGAATATGTTGGCTTTAGCAATAAGAAAAAAAAAGAAGTTAAAGGTATTAGAATAAGTAATGAGGAGATAAAACTATCATTTTTTCCAGATATGATATACTTAGAGAATCCTAGAAAAGCATTTGAAAATCTATTAGAAACAATCAATAACTTTAGCAAAGTTGTAGGATATAAAATAAAACACACACAAAAAAATGGGTATATGCCTTAGGCATAAAGGGTGATATCAAGAGCACATTAGGAGATCTATCAGATCTTTGGAGAAGGGAGGAATTTATGACCAAACAAGAAATAGAGAACATTATGAAAGGCAAAATGTACAACTCTGATTGCATTAAGTTAAAAAAGGAGAAATGGGATGTTGGACAGAGAGAAAGAGAGAGTAGCAGAATGTTGGGCTGGCACCAAATAATGTGGTTTGAGAGCCCCAAAATATTGGGGGTTATGTGGACACCAGATGATGATGGGCATCAAAGGTTGGGATTCAGTCATGTGGAGAATTCACATGGTACTTGCCATTTGCCAGAAGAAAGGAAACACCCCTGAGGTTGATATGTCCTTGACTGGCAATCTAAATCCTGAAAGAGACTTAGCATCCTAAAAGAGTTTGCTATAAGGAGAATTGGGGTTGGGAAGCATAGTGGAGTTAGGAGAGATACTATGTGGCATGGGGGAAGGGAAAAAGGAAGGACACTACAGGGCAGAGTGTTGTGGCAGACTGACCCAAAGGAAGGCAGCAGCCATGGGATGGCCCATAAGTAGATTTTGTAGGGAAGTTTAACCTCAGGTACATGACTGAGATTCCTGATAGGACATGGCTAGGTGAGACTGTTCAAGACTTCTACAGAGGATGGTTCTTAGGAGTTTGGCATGACTTGAATTTCAGACTGGACCACCTCCTCAAAGGGTGGGAGTATAGAACTAAATTGATCTCTATCAGTTCCTTCTCTCTACCTACCTCAGACTCTCTTAGGTGGGGTTGGATAGGCAGGGAAGTTGGGACTCATTCCTCTAGTTTATGAAGATTCCAGGTTTGGAAAAAGCTTGGTTCTGGGTACAGAATTCCAATCTCTTCACCTTTAGGTTTATAAAGGTTTTTGATAATTAATCTGAAATTTAGGAATGAAAAAAGTATAGTAGTTACTTGCATGATCTATTGAATTGGGAAGGTGAAGGCTTAGACTACCCTTGCCTCATTGAGTGTGGTTGCTCCTAAGAAGTAAGAAAGGAAAAAACAAACCCACTCCCTGGAGCTCATTCCCCATCCTTTGCCCCGCCCCCCACCTCTGGTTAAATGAAATTCCTTTAGCATTAATTGCTTCTATTGTTTAAAGGAATAGCTTATATTTACATGGTGTTGATAACTGAATATTTAGTTTTTATTTTTCAAGTCTGTGGTTGTTTTAAGGCAAAGCCATATATGATGCTATAGCAAAGGTTCCATTGCTTAGCAATGCAAGAAACTTCTAAGAGAAGTTTGTTAGAGTTCTGGTTAATTGCAAATTCTCTGAAAATGGTTATTTCAAAACCCATTTAATTAATTATTTAATATTTATTAAGTGCACCATGGTCTCATTATTTAAGGAATATAAATAGCAAATGTGCTTTCTTGAAGTACATAAATCAGCATTTCAATGTGACAGTCTTGCATGTAATTTTGGCTGTGCTTTTCAGGCACATTGGATTAGAATCTAAAATCTCTGATTAGTGAAACTTGCTATTTGAGATGAAATTTCTTGAGATTATAAATGATACTGTTTTCAGTTTTTAATTTGGGAATAATAATCTAAATTTAATTGGTAACTCACCATTTGAAGGAAATACCATTAAATTACTCAAACAGATTCCTGAGTTAGCTAAAAGGTAGGATTGTTAGCTATTATAATCAGGCCCCTACTTTTTTCTTATAGCAAATTTCTATAATCAGAATAAGTAGTCAATAGAAGTCATAAGCACAATTCAAATATGTAATATCTTGCTATTTTCAATTGAAAATATGTAATCATTATATTTCATAATTAGGTAAATAAGTGATTTGGCTTAGTCACCTATCTATTGCTGGTTATATATGTATGAAATAAAGTCCTTAAGGATCTTACGTAGATGTAAAAGCAATTGATACAAATGTCTATGTAATCTGTTATTTCATTGATTATTGAAACTAAAGCTTTATTTATTATGATCTAGAGAAAAGGATTTTAGTGATTTTAGTGTATTCAAGTTTTCTTAGAGAGATGTAACTTATGGAATATTTTGTCACATCAATGGGAAAGACACTTTTATTTAAGTTTGTTACTGATATGGCAATAGCATTTGTTTGTATAGTGTTCTGTGACACAAATATGATTTCTTTTTTAATAATTTACATTGAAAAGCTGCTGGCTAATCTATATTGGCTTTTCTCAGTCCATCCTATATAGGCAAAAGAGGGGGAATAAGTTAAACTATACTGGCAGAGGCATTACACATTTGCCTCATGCAGAAGTCTGGGTTAATATGCTACTTTTGACAGGTAAATCAGATCTTTTAATGAAGAATTTTATAAATACCTCTGTTATTCTGATGGGATTCCCCCTTTCTGAAAATTTGTCTCTTATTAGTTGTAGTAGTCTCTATTAAAAGTGTAACTAGCTATTTACAACATCTTCAGAGAAGATATAAGCACACCTCCCAAGAATGGGGGTTCTGCTCTTAGTGCTCTCTCATGCTCTCTCTATGGTTCTCTTGGGTTTGTTTTTCTTTAGGCTTTGAGCAATTCACCTTCAAGTGACCACCACCAGACAACTCTAATGACCAGCTTCAGGGGTTTGACTCAACCCACTGGATCTTTTATCAGTTTAAGCCCCTTCAAATGAAACTCTGTAGGATGATCCAGCTCAACACTCATTCTTAGCAGGAAGTAGCTTCAGAATATGAGATCATCTACTCATATTCCAAAGGACTTTAGGCCCCATTTGTTTGGGAAGGAACTGGAACTGGTTGGTGAATGGACCCCAAATTATTGAGTGTCTGAGTGGGTTCCTTATAAGGAATTCATCAATCCTGTGAAGGGGGAAGGTAACAAAGTATTAATGCTACTCCCCTGCTGCAATAATATTTGGGACTTAGGAGAGGGACGTCGGATTAAGATTTGGGTTAATATTACTGAGAAGGATACCCACAAACAATTCATTTTGATGCTTGTCAAATTATAGAATTGTAGAGACTTGACTAACCATAGATAAGTAAGTACAATTGTGTCCTAATAGAGGCAGAGAATTTTATGCAACTGCCTGTCCAATTTGAAATAATATTTGGTTTGATAAAAGGGTTAGATATTTAGAAAATGAAAATCAAAGAGTAAATTGGTTATACATATAATAGATTTGGCATCTTGAGGAGATTTAGAATCAAATTAAGAACTTAATACAAGTGAAAGACACCTAAACCTGGGTAAAATTGGTAAAGTATTCTGTAAAGAGCCTGAACAATTTCTATATCTGTGCTACAGGCTGCCCCATGCTCAGATAATACCATTCCCTTTGGATATGAAAAAAATAAAAGTGAATTCCTCCTATCTCCAAAATAACATTTCTGGAAAGAATTGCAGTGCTTTGTTCTACCTTTCCCTTCTGTGAGGGAATAAACCAGCTCTAGAGATCAATCAGCTTGCCTCTCATGGCAGGGTAAAAGATTCATGTACCTGAGTCTAAAATGTAACTGGGGATAGTTCTGGTAATTTCTGAGGGATGAACACACTCCAAGCACATCTTGAGTGGTATTGTGGAGGCAGCACTCTCAAACTTGCTTTGTCTGGGAACTAAGTAGGCAACTATGCACTGATCCAATTGGCTATTCCTTTTACCCTGGCACTCCATGAAGAAAGAGGAAGAATTAAGTCAAGGATAGAAACTGATGGATTCAAGGTTAAGAATGTAGTTCTGGATTTGGGCCATTTGGGGTGAGTAAATATTATTAAATAAGTTACAACAGAGGCAATGAAGGGAATAGCAGAGTAATTACATGCCACTAGCAGAATGGCATGGGAAAATGGAATGATTCTAGAAAGATTATTGGCAGGAAGAGGAGGAACATGTGTTACAACTGGAAGTAGTTGTACTTCTAATACAGCCATATCAGAAGAATTAGCAGAAACTTCAGGGATTAATAATCCATCCTGTGTAAGGAGATCTATGTAGAGGTTAATAGACTTTTATGAAGTGGGATGTAAAAAGTATTATCCAAATTTGAGGGATTTGAAAAGGATGTGGAACCCAAATTACAAAAAGGAAAATTCAAGATGAAAATTGTGAGAAAAAATAGGCATTTGGCTTCCACAGTTGTGAAAAATAAATTGGAGAAATGAAGCAAATGAGAAACCTGAAACCCCCAAGGACATCAAGGAATAATCAAAGATGGAGATTATCTTCCCCCAAAAGAATGTAAAGCTCTTTGAGGGCAGGGACTGACTTTTGTAATCAAGGATGGAGGCCTAAGATTTGAAAAGAATCTTTTGTTCTTTGCCCTTAGCCCTCCTCTGTTGGCTTCCCCCTTCTAAAATGTAAGTTTCTAGGGAACAGGGACTGGCTATGTAATGAGTGGAGACATCCAATTAATGGGGAATCAGGGGTGGCACTTGTGCTTCAGGGTAAGAAATAAAATGTCTTTGGAGTTTCAAAGGTGTGTCTACTCACCTAGGCACCCATTCTTGCTAGAAGTAAAATAAATCTTTCCTACACTCATCAGGTATCAGTGAAGATATTTTGTTCTTACACAGTTCTGAGTTTTCACAGATTTTGAAATCTAAGCCACTCTTATTAAAGCTTTTTTTTTCCTTAGTGAATTGTCCCTTAAAGTGACATACAGTTTTGCAGACATAATAGTTTTGCAAGTGCTAATAATTTCTTAATAGAATGAGTATTCCCAAATAGATCATTAACTCCCTGTGGGCAATTACCACATCTCATAATTCTCTTGGACAACTTTGCCTAGCACACAGAATGAATTGTAGATGCTCAACTACTAGGAAAGATTATTAAAGGAAGTTTAGTAAATATGAGCCTATGATAAGATACATTTTTATGATCAGGAAATCATTCCCATCCCATTTAACAATTAAGCCTATTAAGTTTTACACAGATAATCTTTTCTATAATCCAGTTTCAAATCCCATTTGCTTTCTCAATTCCAATGGTTTTCATCTATATTAATCAATCATTCAATACATACTTATTAAGTACCTATGTGACAGACAATGAAGTAATTATAGAAAAAGAGGCAAAAGACAGTTTCTGCCATCAAAGAGATTTATTTAAAGAGGGAGACATTATACTTCAGCCTCCTAACCACCAATCTGTCTGACCCAGATTTGAACTCCAGACACAAATTTGGAGACCCTATGTGTGAGACAGGGAAAAATGAAGAATTCACAGAGAGGAACAATCAATGTGTGTGTGTGTATATGTGTACACACACACACACACACACACACACACACACACACACACAAATATTCTTTAATTATCAGCTAAAGTATGGCCTCCTCTTCCCAGAGGTCACAAGACAGGGAGACAAGGACATATCACAGAAGTTGTCATAATGGTCCAAAAGGAAAAAAAAAAAAGGGGGGGGGAAATGAAATTGTTGCAGCCAATCAAAGGGGTGAAGGGAGGGGTTAATGATTTTTGAAGGTTGGGATGGGATAAAACTATGTGCACTGGAGCAGTGGCTCTCCTCCCTCCAAGTACTTCCCTTTTGGGGGGGGAGGGGAGCTGTTGGACCACAAGAATTTCATGAAATTCTAATTAAAAAGTTTTCTGCTTTCCACTTTGAAAGATCTCTGAGTGGTCATTTTGGGTGAGGGTTTGCATATCCCACACAGTTGGGGGCTTATCAGGGGTCTTTGGGAGAGATGGCTGTGTACCCCAAATGGAGACAGATACTCCCACAAAGTGGTTTTACTCCATTGGTCTCTGGCTCTGGACATGCAGCCTCCCTCCCTTCAGAGACAATGGCCCGAGGCAGAAAGAGCAAAAAGCAGAATTGAAGATGAGATAAGAAAAGTCCTGAGGGCCAACACAGTCAGAAAGATCTACCCATGTAGCTCATGGTAAGCACTCAGGAATCTGGGGGTCTATTGGCTGGTTTAAATAAACCCAAGGGACTACCCTACTAAATTTGCTAATTGCGGACTGATTCTGACCTCAATGATAAAGGATTCCTGGGGGGCCTTTCTCGGGTGACTGTGGTGTTGGGGTGACCCCACCTTTAATTTGGTTTAGGCCAAATTGAAAATATGGGAAAGACACATCCCAAACAAGGTCAAGGAATTTTGGTCAACAGCCCTCTTGGGAGTCAGCTCCAAAACTGGGACAAAGTCCCAAAATATAAAAGGAAAAGTTAAAAAAAAAAAAAAAAAGAATGATAAATAAAGCATTGCTGCTTTGTTTGGGGTAAACAAGATCAGGATGGAAATGTAATTAGACCTAAATGGGATAAGTCCCTTCAATCCAGAGGAATTGGAGTATGCAAATCTCTGACTTCAGGGGATGCAGGCCTGGCTGTTCTAGAGCCAAGCCAAAGAGGCAGAGAAAAGGTGGATAAAGAATGAGACTGAGAAAATCTCACCTCACCCCTGGGATTCTTTAACTTTTATACCTCCACCTCCTAGCACCACTGGCAACTCCAGCAAGGAGACTGAATTAGCAAAAGACAGTCAAGGTACTTAACCTGGAGGGTATCAACATAATACTTAAAGTGAATCAGTAAGGGAGAACTATGGGGGTATCTCCAAACAGTTCAGTTTCTGGGACCCAATATCTATACATAGAGGGAATTAATCTGAAAAAAAAAAAAAAAAAAGAAAAGACTTTCCCATAGGCCCAATTCTGGCCAAGTTTGGAAATCCAGGAAAATCCATTGACCAGAGAGTGAAGACAGAACAAAGATAGTATCTTTCTGGCTCCCTGATTGCAGCTGGGAACTCAGAGCCTGGGAGAGAGAAAGAAACTATGCTCAGTCAGTTTGGTGAAATGTGTTACTATTGTAAGAGGAGTTTTTATATTAGGAATTTAAGACACTTCCCAATGGGATGTTTCTGTGTTGGTACTTGATATAAATGTTTGTGGTTTTCAACTTGTGCTTAATTGTAACCTGTTTGCTCTAATTTGAAAGAAAAAGGAAAAGAAAAAGTTTACCTGTTTTAAACCCTGGAAGAGAGAGAAAGAGCAATAAAGTGTTATCTAATTCAAGATACTGCTCTGCCTGGGGGAGGTAAGAGAGAGAAAAAGGAAACTAATGTTGATTAGCTTTCAAAAATTTGGGGAAAGTTTCTGGGAATCAGTTTAAATGTGTGTGTGTATTCTCTGTGTGTGTGTGTGTGTGTGTGTATGTGCATATGTACACACAATCAAATGGTAATCCATTTTGTTTGCAACATTTAAATGGAATTTTAGAAAATTTACTTAAGGGGGGCAGAGCCAAGATGGCGAACTGCAGACAGCTTTCTCTGTGAACTCCTGGGACATTCCCTCAAACCCAGACAAAGTAAGCCTTCCAACTGGTTTCTGAGTGAGGGCCCCGCCAAGCATTTGGACTACAAGGCACTTCTATCAAAGATCTACCTAGAAAGAACTCTGGAGAAGGTTAGCCTCAGGGGAAATCGGCCGCTGGTCGCGATCAGACTCCAGCCGGGGCGGAAGTCAGGGCTGCGATAGAGGGGCGGATTTTGGGCACCCAGGAAGCCCCTGGGAGAGGCCTGGGCCACTTTGCTCTGCTTGCGGGCAGGTGCTTTGGCAGATCTGCCTTTGGAAAAGGGTAGATCGAGACCAGCTGAAAACGTGGTCCTAGTGCGAATCTAGCCCGACCAGCCTCAGACCGGAAGTCAACTCGGCAAACTGCCCCAGGGCAAATACAAATTGTTGCAGTTTTCTCTGCTTTTGACCAATATCCCAACTTTAAATCATGAGCAAGAAGCAGAAGAGAGTGCTCACCATAGAAAGCTTTTACGGAGAAAAAATAGAACAGTCCCCAGATCCTGACATTATGAAAACAATCCCAGATGAAGCCACAAAGGCAGACTTAAGTTGGTCTCCCTTTCAGAAGGCTTACCTGGAAGATTGCATTAAGAATCTCAAAAGAGAGCTAGAAGAAGAATGGGGAAATAAATTGAGAGCAGGGCAACAGAAATATCAAAAACTGGAAAATATGACTGGTGAATTGGAAAAAGAAAACAGTTCACTGAAAAACAAAATTGGTGAATTGGAAAAAATCACCAATTCACTGGAAAATACAAATGGTGAACTGAAAAACAAAATTGGTGAACTATAAAAAGACAACAATTCACTGAAAAACAAAATTGGTGAATTGGAAAAAGACAACAATTCACTGAAAAATAAAACTGGCAAAATGGAAAAAGAATGCATTGAATCAAGAAATTCAATTGGCCAGCTACAAAAGGAGCTAAAAAAGATAACTGAAGGAAATAATAGTTTAAAAATTAAAATTGAACAAATAGAAGTAAATGACTCAATAAGACTTCAAGAATCAGT
>JAJPUD010028828.1:0-10894 GCA_023553655.1 Myrmecobius fasciatus
CCCCCCCGCAACTTCCAGAAATATTAATATTGAGTTACCTAATGAAGGAAAAATCTTTACTAATTATATCTCAGGCAAATTTGCATGAACCAATCTACTTTGATATAAGATGAATGCCTTTGTCCAATGTATTGAATTTCAAATTAACTCTCTTTCAACTAATTATTCCTTTCGATTCAAAAAAGACCAATCACATCGTGATGTTGGAGTCAAGGCCCAGTATGTTTGATTGTGTCTAATCAGTCTAATATTAGCTAAGGCTCTATCACAGGTCAGGCACAAATAGTATATTTGACCATTTGTGATTTAAATGTTTAAGTTTTGTAATGGCATCATTAATACAAAATAATGATCATTATGAGAGTTCTTTAAAATAATTATATAATTTTATAGTAAATAATATATT
This sequence comes from Myrmecobius fasciatus, assembly GCA_023553655.1. Classification (NCBI taxonomy): domain Eukaryota; kingdom Metazoa; phylum Chordata; class Mammalia; order Dasyuromorphia; family Myrmecobiidae; genus Myrmecobius; species Myrmecobius fasciatus. Next base: position 407 of record JAJPUD010028828.1, read on the forward strand.
TCTTGAAAATTTTTTCCTCAAATTTCCCCATTTCTAGATTTACATTATTAAAATAATATTACCATACCTCTTGCCTGAAGCTATATATTTAAGGTATCGCCCTAAAGACATATTTAAATTGAGGATAATTATTCACTTTAGATCGTTTTGAAGACGGACTTTTCTTTTCTTAACAGCTTCCAAAATAAAATTTCAAGAGTTGCCAGAATCAGCTAACAAAAACTAGTTTTATTGGAATCAAATTGAAATGTTAGTTGAATTAAGTAGTTTGATTTACAAGAAATTAACTTTCCCATGTACTATTCTATAGTTACTAACAAAAAGTACTAATGACTTTAAAATTTGCCAATTAAAAATTTTGACTTTCACAACTAAAATGTATCAAATTACTGAAATTAAAAAGCATCTAAGTTTTTTGTAATCTTTCAGAAAATTCTCATGTATTTTTCTGCAGTGTCAATAAAGCAACTTTGTACATGTGATGCTACAAGAGTGCAAAGAATGAAGAACAAGCAGGTTCTATGAATTCTACCAAGTCAGACAAAGATCTCATTGGATCCTATCATAAAGATTTTATTTAGTTTTTAGCAATTTTTCAGTGATCTCAATTTCTGAATAAATATATGAGGAAAATGAGGAAGAAAAAAAGTCATGGCCTCATGTTAAAAGCTAATGATTTCTATTTATTGTTTCTAAAGCTTCTGTAGGCAAAATGTTAACTTTATAAAAATAAAAACACATCTGTATGGATATATTTTAGCCTCAAACTAGAAAACAGTTGGTAATATTTTTTCAATTTTCTGTCTCTCCCCCAATACTGATATATTACTCCAAACTTTTTCTCTCTAAACAAGGTGAAGGATTTTAGCTGAATAATATCAAGGACTATCCATGGAAACTGACAGTGTAAGCCTGTCCCATATTGAAAAGTACAAAATTGTATCTATTAAGGAAGTTTCTAAAATATTTGCCAACCAGATTTGTAATGATGTTTCTCTGAGATATCTGGATTTTTAGGCAGTGTTACATAGAGACAAAAGCAAATGTTCAATATTAGTTGTTATACAAATCACAAAATATAAATCATCAAATCAAATAGGCAAAAGGGAGAGACAGAGAGAGACAAAGAAAGAAAAGAGATAAAGGAAGCAAAAGAAATTCAGTGATGTCTCAGAAACAGATAAACCAGACAAACACAACTCAATGAGCAACGAAAAACCTTGAGGCAAAGCTTGTTTGCCCCCAGAAAGTGAACAAGACAGTGATGGATTGACTGCCAAACTAAATTTCCTCCTATATGCATGCTGGATCACCCTATTACTCCATCACCCATTTTTATTGTGCCCAAAGTGACTCTTCTAACAACTTATACTGGGCAGATTGGCTCAATTACCAAAGTTCTAGGGTCATATATTCAGGATTCCAGCTTATCATTCCATATCATTTTCAAAATCCAGTTTGCTATCTATTTCAGTTATGTTTAATTGATGGGGAAAGACTGAGGAAGTATGAAGCAAAGATTAATTGTAATTAACTCAGTGGAAAATTGGGATATATTAAAATAGCAAATTTGTCAGCAATGTCTAGGTGTTTTTTTTGACATAGAAAAGTATCTGTTTGAAACAACACGAGGAGGGTAAATGCTTTATTTATATCATAATGATATCACATTTACTTTTGTATGACTGAAGTTCATAACATTTTTAGTTTTTTTTTTAATCAGTATTTTAGCTTTTACATTTGATGTTGATTTATTATCATGGGACTGAAAGAATGAAAGAAACTTGACTGTGCCATTACTAAGCAATTTTCATTGTCTAAAAGTACATTGTATAGTATTAAATTTGTGTTTGGGGAAAAAAAAACATAGCAGGAATAGCTAAAATATAATTGAATCACCACTTTACTTTTTTTTTTCCTTTTCTGTCTTTTTTTTTCCTCTTTTTTATGTGAAGGTAGCTTGGGGAAAGGAGAGAATATTCATGAATTCATGGCAAAGATATTTTCCTAGTCACTCTAAATTTTGTTCTGAGTCTGCCAGAAACCAAATCACATTCTTAATTAATGATTGATATAGACAAAGACCCTTTAAGCTCTGCATTCTCATCAATATACATAATACCAATTTTCCCAAATCAAGCAGTTTACACTCTTAAGTTGGTTTAAATTAATCTACAATATTATGTAAGCATCTTTGTTACCTCATAGTCACATCACTGAATTTCTTTAAATTTACAGGCACATAAGAAATCATCAAAGAAAAAAATCTTGTCAAAATTGGCTTACAGGTGGACATTCTACTTACTCTCTCAAGCATTTAATTGAATTCCTTGCAATTTCATGTGCATTATAATAGACTTCTTTTACACCATCAGGAAACAACTTTTAAAACATGTGCTGTGCATTAAACATCACATAAATATTCAGCAAGGGAAAGAAAAACAGTTCTGAAGGAGTATAGTAATTTTACAGTCTCTGGTTTCTAATAAATTTTTACAGCAATCCTAAACTGCATTAGCAAGTTCTAGTTTATTGTCAAGCTTCTGCACAACATCCCTCAATGACATGTCAAATCTTCACCACAGCAGTTGAACTCCTAAAGCTGTCCTCATTGGCAGGAAACTTGTCAGATTAAATTGCCACCTCTTGTCAAGAGAAGATATATGATCTGATATCAACTTGCTGATGATGACATAGGCTGTCATTTTACTTTGTCTGGTTTATGAATTCCCAGTGTATTCCCAAATCCCACAGATTTTCAGACTAAGAGAATTTGTTGACCACTCAAAAATCAAACTTACACTTCTACATATTTCAAATAATTTCCTTGGGAATATATTTCATCTCCCTTTATTTTTTCTTTAATAACCATTAAATTATATAAATAAATTTAGTGAGAAAGTTATGGAATCATGTGTTTTTTCTATATCCTCTTGACTGTTTCCTGACATTAAATTCTGAAACTGTGTATCTCTCACACAATCATTTTTCATTTCAGTTCTGTCGAATTTTACACATGCAGTGACATTTCTGGCTTCTGTCTTGTGGTTTTGAATTGCTTAAAAAACTTTTAAAGTACATCATTATAACTTGCACTGAGAAATCCATTGCTATACATGTTATTATGAAGCTTTATTTTAATATACTTAAAAGGAGCAAATATTAATTGCTTATGTAGACTGATTAGGTAGAAGATACTACAGTGAGATAGATCTAAGTAGAATATTGTATGGTATGATATTAATATATCATTTAAATATTTAGGAAAAATAGAGTACCTTATAAATCAATTATTTAGATAGTAAATATGTTTACATAGAATTTAATTAAAATCTGTCGTTTCTTTTGCATTTTCACCTTAGTTTCCACATCTATAAAGTAAGACAGTTGATCTGAATAAAATATAAAACACCTTCTACCTGTAAATCTATGACACTATAGAGCCATGGATATTTTGAGGGATTAGTATAACAGACTTCTCCACCATCAGGAAACAAATTTTAAAATATGTTCTAGTCATGATAAGCACAATGCAGAATATAGCTGGTAATAACTTCCATAAATCTGGACACAATATCTCAATTCTACTCATGTTGTTTCAATAGGGTTATGTTAGGTTTTGGCCTACCATATTACAAAATTGATTCATGGTATACTAAAACTTTTAAATCTTTATCAGATAAAATACAATGTAGGCATATTTCACTCTTTTACAAAGGTAAATATGATTTTGTTTGCCCACAGTACAATCTAATTCCTTTTAGAATTCTAATTTGTCAAGAGAGTTATTCTTTCCAACTTGGAGTCATCTATAAATCTGAAAAGCATTGCTAATCATGGTTTTTGTTTATTATTAAAATTTCTCTGGTGCCATTTTCATTTATGTAAAATAAAATATTTCCTTCAAGATAAATTATTAACTGTGCTTTCTTTAAAACTTGATTTAATATTATATTTCATCTTAGAAGATGGATTTAATAGTTTAATATGAAGGAAAATAAAAACAAATTATGGGTTTTAAATCACCACACCTGAATTCAAATTGAAACTCTATCTCTTGATTTCTACTTGATTTTATGCAAGTCAGTCAGTGACAAACATTTATTAAGCAACTAATAAGTGTCAGGCAGTGATGAGGATATAACAAAAGGTAAAAGATAGTATTTGCCTTTAAGGAGTTCACAGACTATTCAATTCAGAATTTACTGAGTTGTTTCAATGTGCAAAAAACTGTGTACAAATAAGCTACATTAAAAGGGTTGGCAGAGATTTTCTGAACATGTGAATTTAAATGAGACTCAAAGGAAGAAACAGAATCCAGGAGCCAGAAATTAAAAACCCAAATAGAGTCATAAAGAGTTGGACAGTACTAAAACACCTGAACAAATCAGGGCAGCATTAGTCACAGATAACAAAGGGGGCACATGAGAAACAGAATATGAAAGTAAGATCAATAGACTGGCATCTGATTGGATTTGAGATTTAAGAGAATGTAGAGTTGAAAACGTTCATAGTTTGCAAGCCTGGCTGACTGGGACAGTGGTAGCATTCTTGACAGTAATAGGGATCATAGGAAAGAAGGAAGGGTTGAGTAAAAGATAATGAAATTGATTTTGGACATGTTCAATTTAAGATGTCTACAAAACAACTAGTTTGATGTGTCAAATAGACAATTGGTGATACAAGATTAAAGATCAGAAGAGAGATTGGGACTGGATGAAAAGAATTGACAATCAATATAAAGTTGATAACTGAATCCATGAATCCAATCAGATCAACATGTGGAATGGTAGGGAAAAGAGAAGAGGGTCATAAAGAATCCTGGGGGACGCCCAATATCAGTACATGTGACCTAAATAAAAATTCGGCAAATTTTATTTTCTAAAGGAGTGGTCAAATAGGTGGGAGAAGAAACAAGACAATTCTGTGTCATTGAAATCTAAACAAACACTTGGCTTTTTCATCTGCAAAATAGAACATTTGTCAGTCATTACTTTAAAAAATCCCTTTAAGCTAAATAGCTATGATACTACAGAAATTCTAAAATGTGTTTTTTATTCATCTCTCAAGAAAACCATTTCAAAAGAAATATTCATATTTTATTTGGTATTAATCACTAAAATTGAGGTTTTAGTTCCAGATTAGCACTGGCTTAACTATTATAATGTACTTTTAATACATAGTCTTCCAGAAACAACAGGGAAATCATAACTTGTATATGATATACATGTATATTATAAAGTATAATTCATAAAATCTATAACTAAAAACAGCTTTAAAAAAAAACAATTGAGTCTCTTTAAATCACAGCCATTCTTTACCCATCCAGTATTGAAATGGCATTTTATATCTGATTTAATCATGAGTCAATCAAAATTAAAAAATAAGTAAAAGAAGATTTTATAGCAAATATAAATTAATGCTTCTTAAAAATGTAAAGCAAAAATCCTTACACTTTTGATTCTACATTATGTTAAACCTTAAGCAACATATACAACATTTGCTATGAAATAATATGTCTTATTTTCAATATGAATGATGCATTTTTGGTTATGATATTTTATGCAGTGTTGAATGCATGAAATAACCAAGGGATATTTTTTCTAAATGCTATATAATTTTATTAAATATAATAGTTATTTTTCCAGGGCTAGATATTTTCTAGAGCCATGAATGAAGGCAAATAATCTGCAGTAATAAGTAGAAAATTTGCTAAATGTGAATAAAATTACATTGTCTCGATTATTCTATTCTAAAAAAAAATCAACTTTATGTTACTGGAAAAAAATGAAATTTTCATGATTAGAAAGGGTAAGAAATTTTAATATCTTTAGGAATGCAATCAGCTTATTAATTTCTTTTCAATGTTATTTAATAAAATGATATCACAGAAAACAAACATCAAAATACTTTCTAAAATTCTAAACTAAATAAAAGCATAGGAAATTGATATGCCAGAATACCAAAGAAATCACTGATTAATGTTACTGTATCAAAATCATATTTACACAGAATTTACATAAACATCATCTACTAAAGCCATATGCTGGCACATCTGTTTCTTAATGTATTAATCACAAGTCTGTCCCCTATAGGCATCTTCAAATTAATTCATATTTGTACATGCTATAATTTACATACTCTTTGGCCAATATAGTTTGTGGACACAATCCTTTTTAATGTGGTTTAAGGCCACTGACAGGATGACATTATTGATCTAATATAGGAAATATAGGTAGATAGATAGAGAGATAGAAAGAGAGATAGATTTTTGTTATTTTTAAAAGCACTTTCAGAAATATTTTAATAGAACTTTTATAATTGGGTTCCATATTCATCCTTTTTCTGCTGTGGAATCATGCTTAATATAAAGGAATTTTTCCACTATTCCTTGTAAGACTTTCTTGCCCTTCATCTTATTCTATATTTGGAGTTAAAGAACAATTGGTAATTTTTTTTTGTAATAGCTCTTCTCTAATTAAAAAAAATTATCCTTTTCCTTTTCAATTTAAAGGATCATGAGACATCTTGAAGCTGTTTCTTCTACTGTGATTTAACAAGTGATACCTATAAGACTTGAATATTATAAAATTATGTCAAATATTTAGGAATTAGAATGACTTATATTTCTTAGAATTTTGGCATGTTTCTTAGGATAAGCAAAAGGATACCTGTTTCATAATTAATGAAAAGTTCAATAATATTAATGTTATATATTTTATATTACCAATTTATGTCACATTATAGTTTACCATTTCAAAGGGATTTATTTTGATATTTTTTGAACATTGTTTTGACTAGAACACTTATTAGAAAATAAATGCTCGAATCCCCCATTTCCCATAGTGAAACTTTATAATCAATGAGAGAAGACTATTTAACAAATAAGCTCAGCTCTTTTCTCCTACAAGATGCAATAAGAAAGCCATAGATCATTTATTCAGAAGGATGACAAATGATAATGATCTCCAAATTTACTAGTAGTTGAGTTTTTCTAAATATCTGGTGCAAATGAATTATTCATCCACAGCCAATTTAGTCAGTGATAGTTTATCACTTGATGGTTTTTCACTTTTTATTAGTTGTTGCCTATATTGAATAGTCAGGAATTTATAATGTGGAAAAATGTAAGTATTTTATTTACTTTTTTAATGTAGTTTTTTTTGAGTCTAGAATATATTATTTATACTTGTCCTGACTATAGCCATTTTTCTCAGCTTTATACTTACCATGGACAAATATGCTAGAATAAGTGAAATCTTGGGAAACCTCGGGGAGGGGGGAAATGAAAAAATAGACTGTATTGTCACCTAAACAAGTAATACTTAGAAATATTTAGTTTGTTTAAAGGTTGAAGTACTGATTATAATTCAAACAAAAACAGTGCATGGTATGTATAAATCTTCATAGATGTTTCACTAAGGAGTTCTGTCCTTACTGAGCAGTCACCAAGTATGAAAAGAAGGAGAGTGAAATACCTGGGCATTGTCATATTCTTCATGCCCTTTAGCTCTAATTATTTGTTAGCATATTTAAAGTATGGCTGCTAACCTCCTCACCTATTGTGGAGTTAGCAATCACATTTCTTCCATTCTTTATTCATTAGGGTTATTGGTTATGCATTCAATAGCCTATTGACTTAAAATTTTTCAGGTTGACATTTAAATGTCTTTATGCCACTTGTTTGATTGAAATAATAGAATTATATCCCCCCCCCCCTTATTCCTTTGGGTTATCTATTCTTAGTCTACTTAGGGCTTCCTTTTCCAGATTTAAAACCTTAAGCAATCAGACTTTTAGCAGTAGATGTATGTTAAGAGATGTTCACAAATGCAGAGAAAGGTTCAGAATTTATGTTTGACTTTAAGCCTTATGTCCTCTCTGAATGTATTTTTTCACACTTATATAACTATATGTTTAAAAATTGTACAGTTCATCAAAACAACCCTTACAGTTCTACAGATTGGCTTCCTGTTCTATCCTGTTCTCTGTGTGTACAACACTTTTTCAGCTGAAATCTGAACTAATTGATCTTGTTTTGTGGAATGCTTGCACATTGACTAAAGTAAAAGTCAACACACATAATATCTTGACAAAATTAGATAGGTAATACTGATTGCTTCATATCTTCTTGTATACTAAAATATTTGTCATTCACCTGAAACAGACAGTTATTAGTAACAAAAGTGCAGCTATCAAATGAATAAAAGTATACACAAAAGAGAACATAAAAAGAATTCAAAAGAAGCTGCAGAGGGCAAGACAGTTTTGAAAAGTAATGAAGTAAATATATTTTATGTTCACTTACTAAAGCAAGTTTCACATAGTAAAAATGCATGGTTCATATAAAATTATTTTTCTATTCTATCATGCATACATAAATGTTCCTTTTTAGTATTCATTAAAATTACTAAATATACAGATATTGAATAAATAATATTTATCTATTTATCTATATCTATCTATCTTTCTATCACACATTTCTGTTTCCTGGAACAATTTAATCTTCAAAAATAAAACACATTGATAGATATGTTTATTTAAATGTATTTGTTCTAAGATGCAATTTCAAAAGTCAGTAGTCTAGGTAGAACTTGAATTTATTAATATCCAGGTTCTTGCTAATAGTAAATGGGAATTTGGAATACACAGATTTTTCAGTTTCTGCAAACTCTTGTGCTCTGGTTATTGAAGATGATCTTCTGCACTAGGTAGTATGATATAGCACTTACAGTTTACTTTCTCTATATTTTATTTAATTTTGAAATATTTGATTATAGTGATAGGTGGGGAAAAAAGAAAATAAAATTCAAAATGGATTCAAAATGAATTATAACTAAACATTAGCAGAGATCTCATCCTCAAATCTCTGACATATCAGCCACAATGCTTAGTGCATGTGTGTAATTATTTATATGCTTGGTAAAACTTTTATAATATATGTTGTTTTTCTCATTTCCAAGATGCATAAAAAACCAATACAAGAGGAATTAGATGCAATGTGGGAAAGCTGAATGGAATAAAGTAATTTCCCAGTAATTAAAGTGATTGCAAAATGCAATGAACTGCATCAGGAAACAGTGACCAGATCTGTAATTAAGACAAAGCAAACAGGGCTTTGGCCCAAGATGCTGTCATGAAAGATGAGCATGTCTTCCTTAAAACAACTGCTATTCCTACTACTGCTTCCTCTGGCCCATATGATGACATTGAATAAATACATTTCCTATTAAAATCTCTTAGGCATAAAAAGCCCAACTTCCCCCATCCCAATGTGACACAAATATGTTCCCCACCTAAAGTGTCCCAAGAACAAAAAGCCTGACTTATCCCTTTCCCAATATACTAGCATCGTAAATCATATAAATTAATATAATTAATAATGGGGGCGGAGCCAAGATGGTGAACTGCAGACAGCTTTCTCTGTGAACTCCTTGGGACCTTCTCTCAGACCCAGACAAAGTGAGCCTTCGAACTGGTTTTTGAGTGAGGGCTCCGCCAAACATTTGGACTACAACACACTTCTATCAAAAATCTACCTTGAAAGAACTCCGGAGAAGGTTAGCCTCAGTGGAAATCGGCCACTGGTCACTATCAGACTCCAGCCGGGGCAGAAGTCAGGGCTGCGATAGAGGGGCGGATTTTAGGCACCCAGGAAGCCCCTGGGAGACGCCTGGGCCACTTTGCTCTGCTTGCTGGCAGGTGCTTTGGCAGATCTGCCTTTGGTAAAGGGTGGATCAAGAGCAGCTGAAAACATGTTCCTAGTGCGAATCTAGCCTGACCAGCCTCAGACCGGAAGTCAACTCGGCAAACTGCCCCAGGGCAAATACAAATTGTTGCAGTTTTCTCTGCTTTTGACCAATATCCCAACTTTAAATCATGAGCAAGAAGCAGAAGAGACCTCTCACCATAGAAAGCTTTTATGGAGAAAAAATAGAACGTCCCCAGATCATGACATTATGAAAACAATCCCAGATGAAGCCACAAAGGCAGACTTAAGTTGGTCTCCCTTTCAGAAGGCTTACCTGAATGATTGCATTAAGAATCTCAAAAGAGAGCTAGAAGAAGAATGGGGAAATAAATTGAGATCAGTGCAACAGAAATATCAAAAACTGGAAAATAGGACTGGTGAATTGGAAAAAGAAAACAGTTCAATGAAAAACAAAATTGGTGAATTGGAAAAAATCACCAATTCACTGGAAAATAAAAATGGTGAACTGAAAAACAAAATTGGTGAATTGGAAAAAGATAACAATTCACTGAAAAACAAAATTGGTGAATTGGAAAAAGACAACAATTCACTGAAAAATAAAACTGGCAAAATGGAAAAAGAATGCATTGTATCAAGAAATTCAATTGGCCAGCTAGAAAAGGAGCTAAAAAAGATAACTGAAGGTAATAATACTTTAAAAATTAAAATTGAACAAATAGAAGTAAATGACTCAATAAGACTTCAAGAATCAGTTAAACAAAAACAAAAAAAATGAA
>JAJPUD010028829.1:0-14371 GCA_023553655.1 Myrmecobius fasciatus
CTATGATTATATTAAGCACGCTTTTCTGCAAGGAAAAAAAATCTTAAATTTTGTTTCATGCAAGTTTGGGATCCACTCCTAAACGAATAATAAGCTTAAGGTATCAGAATGGGCTTGTTTAAGGTGACTAGCTCTTGGGTACTTATTTGGTGACCCCAAATTTAAATTTTTCCTGTGGGTCTTTATAAATCTAGCTAAGGATCTCAGAGACCATCTAATCTCATGTCTAGCTTCCATGCTGGGAACCTACTGAATTCTCAGTCGAGTGACCCCGTTTCAACTCTCAAAGACTGATAGTTCAAATTGATTCAGAGAAAGACTGCCAAGGATTCATTTGCTTTTTGGTAGCTAGAGCTTCAATTAATCCTCCCTTTCTAAACTCTTGTCTCTTGTCCCAAAACACTTTGGGTAGGGAACATAATTGCTATAAAAGGTCCCTCTGACATGGTCACTGCAGACTAAGAAGCAATGGAGGAATATGTATTGCAACTGTCCCAAGTGGCTCTCCCAAGGTTGAGACTGAGACATACAGAAAAACTCCAGTGAAAACTTCTATATGAATCTATTCCTATTTGCAGAGTGGATGTCTTGCAGGTCTGAGGATGGAAAGGCAAAAATGTATGCATGATCTTCCTGTGACCTAGTGATAAAACAGATTAGCCAAAATGCAAGGGCTCCTATTTCCCCTTTCTTTCACTTCTTTCCCTTTTCTTCTCTTTTCTTTCTTTCAGAGAAGTGGTAATGTAGCCCTTCTCTTTCTCCTTCCCAACATCTTTTCAGCCCCATAAGGATTCCCTTAGGTCAAGAAATAAAAGAAGGGGCCATACCTGAGTAGCCTGTGATGTCCATTGCTTTGAGGTTACGGCATTTGATAACCGTTAGGGTGAGGCGTCCTGCTGTGGGCAAGTAGCAGAGGGAAAACATGATTTCTCCCAAGTCCACACTCTCCTGGAAAGAAGCACAGCACAGAAAGGAATCAGGGACAAAACAAAAGCAGCAAACACAATGATAGACTAAGTCTGGAATCAATGAAGTACTGGTAAATGTTTAATAACTAGCCCTCCAAAAATAATATAGATGCAAAATGCACATTTAAATTTAATACGTATCATTCACATTTTCTCCATCAGTTTCTAACGTCTAGATGGGCAACTAAACAATAAGTCAAACCCTGATTTGTAATTCAACTGTTTGTCCTCAAGAGCTGGTTCATGTTGACTCCAGCACATAACTGGCTAGAAAGCACCACCTTGATCACTTAGTACATAATGTAAATGAAAAAAGAAAGGAAGACAAATTTCCCTTAATTGTAAAAACTAATCTGGGGAACAGATATGGAAATATACCTCACTCCTCTCAGCAGAGAACTAGTGGGCAGAATATTACATATGTTGTCAGACTTCCTTAGTATATTTGTGATTATTGTTTAATGTTTTTTGTTTTATTTTATTTCAAAAGAGGATTCAGTGTGTGTGTGTGCGTGTGTGTGTGTGTGTGTGTGTGTTTGGGGGAGTGTCTATCCAGAAATAATTGTGATAGAAAACCAAAATATATTAGTAAAACACTGGGAAAAATTTAATATCATTTTCTTTAGATAATCCAAGAACCAAAGAGAAATTTAAACTACTTAAGAAGGTTTTTGAATAGTGGGTAGAAAACAGCACTAAAGTTCTGAGATTCCCTTCTGTTGGGATAGATACCCTCTTGCATGATACCTTTTTTAATCCTCCTTTGAGATCCTCACTTATTTATGGGAAGATCAATCCCAGACTTCGTTCTTGGATCATGTATTTCTTATGGATCACATTTGGGCATGCACAACTCACCCCAATGTAAAGACATTGACCTTGCTCTATTTCCATCCATCCCTATCCCCATTCATACATTAGAGCTTCATGATCTTAGTCTTGGGGAGGTCAGGATTTGGGACAGCTCTGGCTTGAGGTTTGGCTAGCCTTTCTTAGTGTCCTAATCCACTTCCCAAAGAGAATCATCCTCCTTTAGGTCTTAGAATATGGAATCACTGTTGTGGTCTTGGGAATAAAGCTCTTGGGGCATCCATTTCTGAACCCCAAGGTCCCTACCTCCCCATCTCCCTGAACATTAGGTCTGCCTGTTCACCTCTAGGTGGCACTGGTTCCCTCCCTTTCAAAAGCCAAAGGTTTTGTTTTTTTCCTAGAAACCAATTAAATCTCAGAAGAACAATGAAGTGGGGATCAGTGGATCAGGAGAAGGCCTTGACCAAGGCTCCATCTTGCCCCTTTCCACCTGTAATGCTTCCTCTCATCCAGTGAGCATGGCTCAACCACCATTCATTCAATTAGTCTATGATTTAGCAAGCATTTATTAAGTGTCTACTATATTCACTATTCTGTACTGAGAGATATACAGAGACAGAAATGCAGATGGATGAATAGATCCTGTCCTCAAGAAACTTGTAATCTAATAAGGAGAAAGACACATAAATAATAATGCTACATGGGACAGTGAGAGAAGTACACAAGAGGAAGATAACAGCTTACATTTCTAAAGGGTGCCAAGTTTAACACAAGACTTTCCATATAACAACCCTGTGAAATATTATTTTGATTTTATAGATGAGGAAACTGAGACTCAGAAAAGTTAAATGAGTGGCCCTTGATCACACAATTAACGGGAACCCAGTTTTTTTGACCATTTCCAGTGGTCTCTCCCACTACACTGCATGAGTGGGAAGGAGCCATGCAGTATACCTGATATCACTTCACCTAAGGAGCTTGTGGGCTGAGCCACGCTCCAGGGAGGAGTGATATCTTCACTGGACCTTGGAGAAAAGGAAGAACTTTAAGACACAGAGATGAGAGTGTCTGAGAGTGTCCTGAGCACTGTAAGCAAAGACTTGAACTAAACATTAAGCCCCTTCAGCACCAAAGATATTTAAATGACATTTCTAAGGTTATATGGGATCTTCTAGATCTCAGACTACAATTTCATAGATGCTTCAAGTTGCCAGATCTTGTCATTTTTAGATCCTTTACATCTATCTCCTTTTTTTTTCCTGAAGCAATTGGGGTTAAGTGACTTGCTAGGGAATATTAAGTATCTGAGATCAGATTTGAACTCAGGTCCTCCTGACTTCAGGGCTGGTGCTCTATCCACTGCACCACCTAGCTGCCCCATCTGTCTCCTTTCTAATCAATACCATCACCACCCTCATTCCTACTAGCCTCAGCCAACTGGGTGACCCTAGACGAGTCACTTAAATTTTGCCTTAGTAACTGGTACATAGTAGGTACTTAATACAGTTAGCTAACCTGAATAGAACTGATCTCTCACTATTCTCAGCCAGTTATTGCAGATAACTGCCATGGACTTTTTGGTCTCCCTCATGCCTCCTAGCATACTGACTTCTGCATATTAGATGCTCAGTAAATATTTGTTGAAGATGATGTCTTTAGCCTCCCTGAGAGAAGCATTGTATATGGGCCAGAAAAGGAAAGCAACCTCCCCTGAATCAATTTGGCACTTTGTCCCTCTGTTACCATGCAATAGTTATTCCTATACATGTCTCTGCCCCACTAGATCGGTGGGACCAAGTCTTATTCTTGGTTATCCCTGCTCCCCATCTCCCCTCAGCCCCTAATATAGATTCTTGAGCATAGTAAGTGCTCAATAAGATTTTTCCTGAATGAATAAAAGGGACATGAATAAGTTAGTACCCACAAAAACAGTTCTGGAAATCAATACAGATCTTAGGTCATTTGCCACCTCCATTTCTGCCCTCACCTGCTTTGACTGAAAAATACGGGTACCATTTTATTCTTTTCACCATTGTAACTTCTGTTGGTTATGTCCTAGCACAAATACAGACCTGAGAGTCAGATGAACCAGTTTTCCCTGTGACAGCTCTTTCCCTCTCTGGCCCCATAGTTACCTTATCTGTAGAACAAAGGAGCTGGTGATGCTCTTTTGAGGTTCCATCTGATTATGATAATCTATGATCCCCTAGTCCAAAAAGACTAACTCAATAAGGTGCTAAATTTCCCATCTTTGTATCTTTGCACCATTTGCATGTGCCTGAAGTGCATTCTGTCTTACAATTCCGGATTACCTTTAAGACTCAGCTTGAGTGCCACCTACAACCTGCTATTAGTATCCCGGGCTTCCTCCTCCATAACCTTGCATCTATTTTGTATATGCCTTTACTAATGGAGAAGCAATGTGCACACTATCTTTTCTTGGAAGGATGTAAGCTCTTTGAGGGCTAAGACAGGTATACTTTTATCTTTGAATCCCCCAAACCGAGCACATTAGGAGGTGTCTAATAAATCTCTGTTGATTGATTGAATGAATTATTGCTTCAAAATGAAAAAGGACAGAGAAATTCTCTCAGTAAGCCATTTTAAAGATGTAAAGGGATTACTTCATCATTTTGCAGATGGAAAGTTGAGTCTAGATTGAAGCTCTGGAAATATTTACCTACATGCTGCTTTCTCAATCTTAACTCTGGATATACAGAATCATTAGTTAGTCTCAAAATATAATATTCACTCTCTCCTACCAAGGAAACCAACAGCTAAGCATGGCAGAATTTATTATGAAGAATTATTCCTGATTTCTCTGGTGCTTTTGGGTAGTCAGACTCTTTTCCCCTGAAGCTATGCTATGAGGTGACACATCAGTCCCTCTGAGAGACTGTCATCTGACTAAATCTTAAGGTTTGATGCAGTGGTCTTTTGGTTATAATTAAGACCAAAACTCTCTCTTCCCCTTTCTCCTCACCTTACCCTTTCCCACACACAATCTTCCTTTTAAAACAAAATATTCTGTTCTTTTTAATCATAGTGCATTCAATTCATCCTTTATCCTGGGTCCAAGACAGACTTACACCAGACTCACACACATGGTTTCTTTTAAATGAAGGGGGTATTTGTACCCAGAACATGTAGGAGAAATCTAGATTTTGCTATAGGAATATAAACAGGTTGATTATTTAAAAAGTAAATAATATAGAAAAAAGGACTAAACAAACTCATAAAATCAATATTTCCTGATAGGCAATTCTCCTTCTCTGCAAAATACTTAGTGCTGTCTACAAATCAGCCTCTCCCTCTGGCTCTTATACCTTTATTTTTCCAATTTTGTTTTTGCAAGTTCTTGCTCTTACCCTAGCCTTCTCCAGAAGGTTTCATTCTCCCACATTCATTGCTTCCTCAGGCCCTGTACATTTTCCCATTTTTAAAAAATCCTAATTATAGGTATTTGAGATGTCAGCCAAAAATAAACCAGGGGTCGGGAATGAATGTGTAGTGGATGCTATATTATTGCTATCATCTTTTACCTGGCTTTGGGTGAGGATGGCTTTAGGATTACCAGCTGGTAATGAGATTCTAGTGCTGGGGGATAGGGATGATCATCTTTCATTAGGAGAGGGTCAGAAACCAGCTTGATGCTCTCAGCTTTTTCAAACTGAGGGCTAGTGAGTTGGACCTAGGCTGAGCAGCAGCTGGGAAATAGCACCTGCTGCTTCCGTTGAAGGGTGGGGGTAAGGGCTCTGTAGCTAGTACATGAAGCAGGCAGCTGTGAGTTCCTCAATAAATCTTTCCTTGAGAACGGGAGGTCAGCTGTCTCTCCTGGATGCTCTGATTATGTTCTGATTCTCCTCATATACACTGGAGGAGATAGATCTCCCTCCCCCATTTCCTCTCCGCTAGAGTAACCTTGCTTTCTCAGTATCCGAATGCACACAAATAAAGACTCTTTCCTTCAGAAAACAAACAATAAATAAATATTTCCTTGGAACAACATGATAGTGGGACCAATGGTATAACATACTGCCATTTCTAATGCTTTAAGTGAGGTCTGAGTAGTGAGACTTTTAAGGGTCAGTCCAGGACAAGGCATTGTGTTTGACTTGGGTAGTTTGGGTCCGTTTTCAATATCCTTCTGTCTAATGTCTAAGTGAAGTGGTAGACTGGGCATTAGGTTGGGAATCAGGAAATGTGAATCCTAATTCTAGCTCTGCTATTAAGGGCTGAATGACCTGGGCAATTTATTTATATGTAAGTTACAGTGGCTGAACCAGATGATCTCAAAGAGTGCTTTTACTTCTAATGTTCAAAATGGGAAG
This sequence comes from Myrmecobius fasciatus, assembly GCA_023553655.1. Classification (NCBI taxonomy): domain Eukaryota; kingdom Metazoa; phylum Chordata; class Mammalia; order Dasyuromorphia; family Myrmecobiidae; genus Myrmecobius; species Myrmecobius fasciatus. The sequence continues at coordinate 6,110 of JAJPUD010028829.1, forward strand.
TTCTCCCTCCAACCATTAATAAAATTTCTAACTGATCCCTTATGCCAGGAAACCCAACAGTTCATTTATAAGATAGTAACATCTCATATTTCAATAGTCCTTGAGATTTACAAAACATTTTCTTAAGTTCTCTGTAAGATAGGCAGTTTATCTCCATTTTAAAGATGAGGAAAATCTAGGGCAAGGCATTGGGAGGGGTAAGAAATTGGAACACAAGATTTTGCAAGGGCTAATGTCGAAGAATTGTTCACGCATATGTTTTGAAAAATAAAAAGCTTTAATAAAGAAGAGATGGAAATTGAATTATAGAGAGGCCAGGCTACTTGTTCATCCTCCTGAAGGGAAGTGTTAGAGATGAAATTTGGACCCAAGTTCCCTGGCTCAGAATCCAGTGCTCTTTCCAAAACACTAAACAAAGCTGATGGGGAAAGCAAACATGTATCCTCTCTCATCAAACTTCTCTGCTTCTTCATATCCCTTTGAAGAAGCCATGAATGGAGACAATGTTGCCATTTTCCATCATGGGAATCTGAACTGTGAGGAGCAAGGATACTTCTTCCCTGACTCTCAAAGAACACTTTGGGTATCTTTATCTTTAAGTGGTTTGTCTGCATCTCTCATCATCATCTGGGAAGCATCCCTTACACTTTTATAAAAGCCACAGGGGAGACCAAAACTGAGTCTGATGCATTGGGCAGGAAGTGTAGCTAAGTTGCATTGTGTGGGTAGAGCGCATCCAAGGAGGGCAAAGGACTGGATTTGGCTTGAGGGCCAGCAGCCTCCTCCCATCTGCTGAGCCTTGCCCTTGGAAACTGAGTAGAAAGGGCATGAGGAACCCTTCCCCCCAATTGTCTTTCTTTTTTTTCAGAGTGACTGTGTGAGGGAATCTGCTGCGTACTAGGGTGACGTGGTTTCTGTGCTTCAGTCCTAGTCAGCCCTGGCACTCCAGGGCTCGGGTGGTGAGTCTGGGGGCGGTTGTATTTGGAAGGGTGGCATCTGTATCTATTGTGACGCTTGGGGCTCCCTACTGCGAGCTCCAGGGGTACGATGAATTTGTTTTGTATTCCGCCTCTTGAATGCTTCTCCACCCCCAGGGCTTTGCGGCTTTATGAATAAGTGATGAGCCTAAGCGAGGTGTCTTAAGTGATACTCTAATAAACTCCAGCTCTAGTGACTGGGCAGGGGTGGAGAGGGAGAGAGAGAGAAAGAGAGAGAGACAGAGAGACAGAGAGAGACAGAGACAGAGAGACAGAGACAGAGAGAGACAGACAGAGACAAAGAGACACAGAGAGACAGAGAGAGGGAGAGGAAGGAGAGAGAGAGAGAGAGACAGAGACAGCGAGAGAGAGACAGAGAGAGAGGGAGGAGAGAAAGAAAGACACAGAGAGAGAGAGGGAGGAGAGAAAGAAAGACAGAGAGAGAGAGAGAGAGAGAGAGAGAGAGAGAGAGAGAGGAGGGAGGGAGAGAGAGAGAGGGAGGAGAGACAGAGATAGAGACAGAGACAAAGAAACACACACACACAGAGACAGAGACAGAGAGAGACAGAGACAGAGAGAGAGAAGGAGGGAGAGAGGGAGGAAGGGAGGGAGGGAAAGATTCCTGGAGAAAGCCTGGCTACAAGGTAGCTGGGTTAGCCAGGACCTTGGAGAGCTTAGTTTGAGAGTGAGCCTCAGGTGGTAGAGTTCAGCTGTTGGAAACAAGTTGAGAGGCAAAAAGACATGTCAGCAGGGGGGTAAACAAACCCTTTCATTTCAAAGCATCTTCAGGGAAACAGATGGTTTCATTTAGGAAACTTTTCCTCAGCCTCTGCCTTGTGAACCTGACCTTGAAAAGAGGTCTGCTGTATCACACGCACCATTACTTTTAGGCAAATATTCGTGAGTCAGAATCACATTGGGAGGTACCAGATTTCCTCCTAATGACTTTTTAAAAGGTGGGAGGAAGGCTAGGGAGATTGGGGAAAACTGAGATTTCCAGTAAATCTGAGTAGACTAAGAAAACAGGCCACTAATAGGAAACATCGGGACGTCCGGCATTGTTGGAATAAAGACCATCGTCCACTGTTAGGAATAGCCAAGGGCTTGATGGTCTACTTGAGGTATGGTCATCCCATCAAATGTCTTCATTAAGGAACAAGAAAAGGAAGTAAGTGGCATATTAATGGAGTTAATGAAGGAGAATCTATCTTCATTTGCTGCTCTGAACTATCGTGCTGTGTGAACATTGAACAACTGTTGGCTTCCTCTAGGGAGAGGGAGCATCTCAGTGGTGATTCTCTCTCTACCCCTCGATGCATTTATTATCTGTAGGGACTTGTAGAAGAAAGGGGATGCTGACCCCAGCAGGATATGTGGATATGTGTGTGTGCACTAAAAACTTTCTCCTATGGCTTATAATGAAAAGTTCCAACTTAGAACAAGTATTCCTGGGAATAGACATGCCAGGGACTGGCAAACCAATGTGGGTGACAGACTTAGTGAAGGTTGTCATGTAGTATAAGATGGTACTTAGAAACTTGTCAGTTTGCTTGCCTCTTTAATGGCTTCTAAGACATTGGTCCTTAAAACTCAATAGCTCTAGTCATTCTTCTCACCCATAGCAACTTGAAATCTCCCATCTATAACTGTGTAGGGGGACTATAGCTATTGAGGTCCTTCCCATCTCTGGCCTTCCTATGCCCAGGAGCTCTGCAAGGAGAGGGCCACTGCCTAGAAGTTATTAAATCAAAGAAAGCCAGAGGTCAGATCCCACCTGTCCATAAAATAGGGGCCCCATTCTATAACTCTCCTCATGAAGAAGTGGCCATTCAGCTGGGGTAGCTGGGGGAAGGTCTCATCTTTTTTGAGTGTGAAAATTGATCCACTTACCCTCAGACCTGGCCTTTCCCATTGTGTCTTCCCCTATTAGTTTCATCCCCCCCCCCAGTGGCAAGTTATTCTCAGAATACCATATAATACATACATAATATATATGTATATGTATGTGTATGTATATATATGCATAGACACATACACACACATATATATATGTATTATATATATATATACACATCCATCCATATATATATATATATATCCAGATCAAGTACACTTCCTTCTCTGGAATTCCCCTTCATTCCTTATTCTTCTTCTACCCTTCATGACTCCTTTTTCCCCATAGGTAAATTCTTCCTATAACCTTTAATCTACTTTTAAGAATGACCTGGATTTTACCACCAAGTCTTCTATGGATATCTTCCAGTCCCAAGTTTTCAGTTCCCCTTCTGTATTATTTTCCCTCATTACAACATAAGCTCCTCAGGGAAGGGATTGTTTCTTTTTGCTTTCATTTGTAACCCCAGGATGTGCCAGGTACACACTAAGTGCTTAATAAGTGCTTATTGTCTTTAGTACACTGCCAGATACACAGTAAGTACTTAATAAATGCTTATTATCTTGAGTCCTGAAGAAGACAAACACTAGTGGAGAAACCACTGGGACCTGAAGTATTTACTTTCCTTGTCTCTCTCCCTGCTTTCTCCACCCACTAAGAGAGACAAATTGGTGGTGTCAGACTGCATTACAGATTGCAAGAGGATCCATCTCCTGCTCACTCAAACCTGCCCAGTGCCAGCACACTGGCCCCAGCCTATCATTTCTCAGGAAAATGCCTGTTATGTCATCTTCTCACTAAGTGCTAAATTACTCCAAAGGACACTGCTTTATGGGAGGAGGGGGGTGTTGGGAGAGAAAAGTAGGTCCAGTGGAGGCAGGAGCATTGTTCCAGAAGATCTAATTCCCTGAAGTACTAAGGTAGAATGACTTCCAGGAGTGCCATATTGGGCAAGGGAGCCCACCATCCCAGTGGAATGGAAGACCTTGTGTTCTCCCTTCACCCAACTGCCTCTGGTCCCCTCACCTCACCATTATTCCCTTTGTCTTGTGGATCAGGGAGGAGAGGAGAGAGCCCATATCTGTCAGTCAACATGCATTTATTAAAGGGCCTATAGTGTGCTGAAGATCTGGAGATACAATGACAAACTGAAATAATCCTGACTTTCAAAGAATTTACATTTTATTAAGGGTATGTACAAAGGGTAGCAGATCTGGACACTCTCTCCTGCTTCCTTTTTCTTCTCTTCCTCCTTCTCCTTTTTTCTTCCTCCTCTTCCCTTCCCTCTCCTCTTCTTTCTCCTCTCCTCCTGTTTTTCCCCTCCCTCTTCTTCCTCCTCTTTCCCCCCACCTTTTTCTCTTCCTCTCTCTCCCTCCTCCTCCCCTTCCTCTTCCTTCTCTTCTTCTTCTCCCTCACCTCTTATTCCTCCCTTTCCCTCCATTCCTCCTCTTCATCCTCTTCTCTCTCCCTTCATCCTTTTTTCTCATCTTTTTTGTCTTTTTCCTTATCTTCTTTCCTTTCCTCCTCTTTCTCCCTCTACCATCTTTCCTTTTCCTCTCTCCCCATTCCTTCCTTTTCTCTTCCTCTTCCCCTATTCCCTCTTTCTCCTTTTCCCTCTATTCTTCTCCTCTTTCCCTCTCCTTCTCCTATGCTTCTTCTTCCTTTTACTCCTCCTCCTTCCTCTCCTTCTCCTTCTCTATCTCATTACTTTTCTGTCTTCATTCAAGATTCAGCTCCAATATCTCCTTTCCTCATCCCCACCATTGCTAAGACCTGCCCTCTGAGAGTACTTTGCCTTAACACTGTATAGATCTTGTATATTGTTCCCCCCCCCCATTACAACATGAACTCCTTGAGGACAGGAACTGCTTGGACTTTCTTTGTATGGCCAGCATTTAGCCCAGTGCCTGGCATGTAAAAAGTGCTTAATAAATGCCAGTTGATTGACCGATTTCATTGGTATGGAGAACTCCCAGATGAGGAACTCTCTCCATAATGCAGGTCAGCCCCCTCTCTGTGACTTAGTTTTAGAGAGCACCAAAAACACCCAATAAATACAAGACGGGAGCACAGAAGCAGATGGAGATTAGGGGTGAGTGGGATGTGAAGAGGAGGAATTGTTTTCCTTCCTATCTGGCTAGATAGCTTTGTGGGCCACTTCTTTTTTCTTTCTTGCCTCTGTCTAGCGAGGGGGTTGTACCTCCTTGCAGGCACCCTGGGGTGAGGAAGAGCATCTCACCCACGGTCTACTTCTCTTCATGTGCTGTTTCACTTGGAAAGGAAAAGCTAAGCTTCTTAAGGGGAAGAAACCATCAGATCAAAGGAGTATAGATTTGAAGATTTTGAGCAGGGAGGGACCTAAGCAGTTATTGATTTCAGACCTTTTTACAGGTAAGGAAACTGAGTCCCATTGAGATGACCCTAAAGACTTAGCCAAAGTCACATAAATAGTGTCAGAGTAGGGGGTTTCGACCCAGGTCCCTTGATGACAAACTCCGGATCTAAAATTAGGTGGGACCTTCTCCATTTTACATGTAAGGACACTAGGTCTTTGAGAAGGAAATAATTTGCCCAAGATTGAATTAATCATAAGAGACAGGATTTGAAGCTGGGATCTTTACCTCCAGGAATCATGGTTTTCCTCTGTGCCATTCTAATTTTTCTCACTTTATTATATACACGCTATTGGGCAAGAAGGTCTCAAACTGCTTTAATATTGGCTTACACACTAAAAACAAACAAATCCCTAAGTCTAGTACTCAGTAAGGTCCCTTTTCATGTTCTACCCAAATAAATAAACCCAAATGGTGCAGTTTTAAGCCCTGCCCTCCATTCTTGTTCCCCTTAAAAAAGAGAGAACAGCTACGGGATTTACTTATTCATCACCTCTTCATAGACGCTAAGGCTGCTTTTTAATTTCTATTCCACCGCCTCTTTTCTGCAAAGATAAATTCACTTCAAAAATGGTATAGTGGGAAAAAACATTGAGTGTGGCCTCTGTTTAAATCCAGCTTTCTATGAACATGACTCTGGGCAAGCCACTTTACCTGGATGGGCCTTTCTGTTCAACTTTCACCTTTCATCCTTTGTCCCTATAATCAATTCCTTTATTCCTCTAATTTTTTTTGGACATCTATCATTGTGATTTTCTCTGGGACCCACTTTCCTTCAGGCTTGAGGGTCAGACCTGAGTTATGATGCTCTATTAGGGGTCTGGTCAGAAGCTCTGATAATTGACTCCAGATGATAATAACAATAATAATAGATATTATATTTTGTATATGGACAGCTAGGTGGCGTAGTGGATAGAATGTAGGGCTTGGAGTCAGGAATAATCCTTTTCCTGAATTCAAATCTATCCTCAGACCCTTAGTAACTGTGTGATCCAGGACAAGACATTTCACCCTATTTACCTCAATTCCTCATCTGTAAAATGAGCTGGAGAAGGAAATGGCAAACCCCTTCAGTACCTTTGCCAAGAAAACCCCAAATGGGGTCACAAAGAATTATACATGGCTGAAATATCCAACCAGCAACAACCTATAGTGTTTAATAATTTAAAAAGTGCAATATAAATGTCTAATTTGTCCTCACCACAATCTTATGAGGTAAATCCTGCAGGTATTTTTATCCTATTTTATCTGAGAAATCTGAGGTTAAATGACAGATGGTCACATACCTAGTAATAGTTGGAGTCAGAATTCAAATCCAGTCAAATCTTTAGACTCCAAATGCAGAATCTTTATTATTATACCAGACTGTCTTCCTTTGGAAGGAAATAGGGAAAAGGAATTAGAAGTGTACTACTCTGAAAGTGAAAGCTAAGAGTAGAGAGAGAAAGATGGGAAAATGAAAGAAGGGAGCCATAGACCATCATAGAATGCTATAGTGTCAAAACTTTTCATGGAGATATTTCCATGCAATGTCAGATGATAAAATCTCATTAACAAGCATTAAAGGGAACTTCTGAACATCTATTGCTCCAATAGACTTGGGATAGAAGATGCCATCTTCATCCAAAGAGAGAAATATGGAGACTGAATGTGGATCAAAACATAGAATTTTTACCTTTTTTGTTTGCTTGTTTTTTCTTTCTTGTGTTTTTTTTTTATATTTTGGTCTGATTTTTCTTGTACAACATGATAAATGTGGAATTATGTTTAAAAGGTTTACATATATTTAACCTTGCTGTGTTGGGGAGGAGGAAGATAAGGAAGGGAGAGAGAAAAATTTGGATTACAAAGTTACAAAAATGAATATTGAAAACTATTTTTACATGTATTTGGAAAAATAAAACACTATTAAAATCCCCCCAAAAAGAACAGAACATCAATTGCAAATGCTCATTTTACAGGTGAAGTCCTGAAAAGTTAAGGGACTTGCCTTTAGAATCTATTATTATTATTAGAGTTGAGTCCCATACCTTCCCACCAGACCCTAATAAATGCCTGAAGGTGAAGAACAACAGTAGGTCCCAAGGAAAATCAAAGTGATCAATGGATTATTATTGTTAATTAAAACAAAGGGCTGGTTAACCTTTTTGATTTCTCTTACAACTCTAAGATGATAGGATCTTAGATTTAGAACTGGAATGGACCTAAGTAGTCATTCAGTCTAGCCCCCCTCATCCTTTTGCAAAAAAAGGAAGCAAATAGATTAAGTGACTTGTCCAGGGTCACATAACTAATAAGTATCTGAAGCAAAATTTGGATCCAGATCTTGATTCTAAATCTAGTGCCTAATCCAGTAGGCCATCCTGTTGCCTAAGACTTAGAATTTACAAGCTTCTCAGAGATAATTTATTTATTAATTTTTTGTGAGGTAATTGGGGTTAAGTGACTTATTCAGGGTCAAGAAGCTAGGAAATCTTGTGTCTGAGGCTGAATTTACATTAGGTCCTTCAGGTTCCAAGATTGTCCCCTCAGAGATAATTGAGAGTTTTTAAGTTTTTTTTGTTGCTATTATGGAAACCTCTGACAATCTAGTGGAACCTATGAATCTCTTCTCAGAAAAATACTTTTAAAGCACAAGATAACATGCATAGATTTACAAAGGAAATCAATTATCCTGAAATGCAGTTACCAAATTTTTTTTAAGTCCAGAAATCTGACCCAAACTCTTTATTTATAGATGAGACATTTAAGGGAACCTAGGCAGTTTGTATGTCAGAATTTGAACTCAGGTCCTCTAACTCTAAATGCCATACTCTTTCCTCTCCATGGGACATTTGCCTCTAGGAATAATTCTGAGCTTTGTATCTCAGGACTTTGTGAAGTGGTTTAGACGGATCTACCTCTATACAAATGGAGCATCTGTCTGATGGGCTCTAGAATGACATCTAATTAATTAATTAATGTAATTTTAGAGGGTGTGTATGGGGGAGGGGGACAA
>JAJPUD010028830.1:0-14370 GCA_023553655.1 Myrmecobius fasciatus
ATGCATTTTGTTTTCCTTCTTAGATTGTTTTTTTCTTCTTCTCTTTCTAGATCTGATGTTTCTTGTGCAGTAAGATAACTGTATAGACATGTATACGTGTATTGTAATTGTCATATAATTTATCCTATCTAGCATGTATTAGATTACCTGTCATCTAGGGGTGGGGGGTGGGGGGAAGGAAAGGAAAAGCTTGGGGAAAAAAAAGGTTTTTTGCAAAGGTCAATGTTGAAAGGTCACTCATATGTTTTGTAAATAAAAACTTTATATGAAAAAAAAAAAAAAGAACAGGTCATGCCAGACTAAAAAAATAAATAAATAAATAATAAAAAATAAAAAACTGAATTTAGTTTAAAAACCCATTCAGCATGTTTTTGTACAATGGAAGGAAAGAGGCATTTCAGAGAAATTAAATGAGAATTGACCTTAGAATCAGGACACCTGGATTTAAGTCCTGGTTCTTCCGTTTACTAGCATTGGAAGGCATGTCACTCAAAGTCACTAATTTTCTAAATCTCATTTTCCTCCATTACAAAATAAGGATATTATCTTAAAATCAGGTTGTGATTTTCTAATTAATAAAATCAAGCAAGAAAATTTTTAAAAATTTTTAAAGCTTTTTATTTTCAAAACATATGCACAGATAATTTTTCAGCATTGACCCTTGCATAGTCTTGTATTCCAAATTTTCCCCTCTTTCCCCTCATTCCCTCCCTAAATGGGAAGCAATCCAACATATGTTATACGTGTTAAAATATATGTTAAATCCAATACGTGTAAACATATTTATACAATTCTCTTGCTGCACAAGAAAAATCAGATCAAAAAGGAAAGTAAATGAGTAAGAAAACAAAATGCAAGTTAATAATAACCAAAAGAGTGAGAATGTTATGTTGTGATCCACAGCCATTTCCCACAGTCCTCTGTGTGTAGATGACTTTCTTCACCACAAGATCATTGGAACTGCCCTCAATCATCTCATGTCCATCAGAATTGATAATTGTATAATCCTCTTGTTGTTGTGTATAATAATCTCCTGGTTCTGCTCATTTCATTTAGCATCAGTTCATGTAAATCTCTCGCATCTCTGAAATCATCCTGTTGATTGTTTCTTATATAACAATAATGTTCCATAACATTCATATGCCATAGTTTATTCAGCCTTCTCCAATTGATGGGCATCCATTCAGCTTCCAGTTTCTAGCCACTACAAAAAGAGCTGCCACAAACATTCTTGCACATGTGGGTCCCTTTCCTTCCTTTAAGATCTCTTTGGGATATAAGCCCAATAGAAACACTGCTGGGTCAAAGGGTATGCACAGTTTGAAAATTTTTTGCACATAGTTCTAAATTGCTCTCCAGAATGGTTGGATGCGTTTACAATCCCACCAACAATGTATCAGTGTCCCAGTTTTCCCATATCCCCTCCAACATTCATCATTATCTTTTCCTGTCATTTTAGCCAATCTGAGAGGTGTGTAGTGGTATCTCAGAGTTGTCTTAATTTTCATTTCTCTGATCAATAGTGATGTAGAGTCATATGACTAGAAATGGTTTTAATTTCCTCATCTGAAAATTGTTCATATCCTTTGATTATTTATCAATTGGAGAATGGCTTAAATTCTTATAAATTTGAATCAATTCTCTACATATTTTAGAAACAAGGCCTTTATCAGAACCCTTAAATGTAAAGATGATTTCCCAATTCATTGCTTCCCTCCTAATTTTGTCTGCATTTGTTTTGTTTGTACAAAAACTGTTTAACTTAATATAATCAAAATTATCTATCTGGTGTTCAATTAAGAGTTCCAGTTCTTCTTTGGACACAAATTCCTTCCTTCTCCACAGATCTGAGAGGTAAATTATCCTATGTTCTTCTAATTTGCTTATATCACTCTTTATGTCTAAATCATAAACACATTTTGACCTTATCTTGATATGTGGTGTTGGATGTGGGATATTGCCTAGTTTCTTCCATACTAGTTTTCAATTTTCCCAGCAGTTTTTTGTCAAATAGTGAGTTCTTATCCCAAAAGCTGGGGTTTGGGGGTTTGTCAAACACCAGATTGCTATAGTTATTGACTACTTGTCCTATGATCCTAACTTATTCCACTGATCAACTACTCTATTTCTTAGCCAGTACCAAATGGTTTTGATGACTGCGGTCAAGCAAAGAATTAAGGAAAGAGACACATACTCTCTAACCAAGTTTACTATTAAGGGAGATGATCATCAAAGAATCTGAAAGCTAGGTGATACAATGACTAGAATACCGAGATTGAAATATGGAAGAGCTGAGTTAAAATTCTTCCTTGGACATTTGTGCCTGTATCCCAGGTCTGTTGAGAAGAGCCAGAAAGCACTATATAAATGAGTTGATTTGCTTTTTGTCTATAGCAGAGGGTTAGGATGCAAGAGATCCAACTAAGCAAAGTTATCCCAAGAGTATTTAATAATAAAAATAAATAAAGGGCAACAGATGAGAAACAGAATACTTTAAGGATTTTTATAACAAACTCTATTCAACATCAATGACAGTAAAAAACCACCTCATTTGGATGCATTGTATTAACATGAGGATATGTAGGATGTTTTGTATTAAAAATTGGAGAGTTCACCCCCCCAAAAAAAAAAATAGGAAGAGAAGCTATATCAGACCAAGTACACAAAGAGGTCTATGCCAGAGATGGCAAGATTCTGAGATAGTGAGGATTGTTACTCATTATACATAAAAGAACAACAGATTTCAAAGACTTTACTGGAAAAAAATATATAACTGAAAGAATATCCATGTAGTCTATAAATACTTACTTTCTCAGATCTACAAAATTTTTAGGAGAATAATCTACAAATCCTTGATGAAGGTGTAAAAAGAGAACAAAAACTGCATTCCACATTAGTCACATATTTATAGTCACACAATTGACTGAAAGGTACAGAGAATGAAAGACCCTACTGTGTTTATTGGTATTTTGGCTTGTTAATATTTTTTTAAAAATCTGATTCAGAAGATGGGGACTTTTAAGTAAGAAAGGAGAGGGAAGGGAAGCAAGGAGAGGATCTAAGGAAAAAAGGAGACATTGGGGAGGAGTTGGGGATGATCTAGGAAGGGGCCAAGAGGTGGCTACCTAGTCCAGAACAAACTTGTCAGATACACAATGAGATGGAAGGAAGTGGAGTATAATTTGGATAAGTTAAGGGGATAGTCAATGGGAACAGAATGAGTAGATTAAAAGTTCTGACAGAGGAGACCTAATGGGCTGATAATTAAATGGAAGGGATTCAATTTCCTGGCATGATGTTGGTATACTGTCCAGGTTTCACAAGCATATAACAATGAGGTCAGCATAATGGCACTGTAGACCTTCAGGTTTTGGAGGGGTTTTTTGGTCCTCTTCTAAAATGAAGGACAACAATCAATGGCCTGATTAACTTTGCTGTTCCACATCATCAATACATAAATGGCAGATTATTGCCTCTAGGCCAGGAGGAGACAGAGTGCTTTTGAGGATTCCAAACTTCTCCCAGAAACAAAATCATTATTTTTTTAAAACAATATTATATATATAGAAGGCTCTGAAAAATTAAAATTGAAGATTACACAAAGGGCAAATCAAGAAGCACATAGCAGGTGTGAACAGACTTAATAATTTACAAATGAAGAGCCAAGTTGAACTGGAACATGAGAACAGTTATATAACTGGAAAAATTGAGCCAAGCCCTAAAATGAGCGATGATCGATTCTGAAGGACATGGTTCTTCAACAATGAGATGTTTCAAACCAGTTCCAATTGTTCAGTGATGAAGAAAGCCATATACACCCAGAGAGAGGCCTGTGGGAACTGAGTGTGGATCACAATATATTTTCATGCTTTTTGTTGATGTTTGCTTGAATTTTGTTTTCCTTCTCAGATTTTTTTTTCTTGTAGATCCAATTTTTGTTGTACAGCAAGATAACTGCATAAATATGTATACATATATTGGATTTGTCATATATTTTAACATAGTTAACATGTATTGGACTATCTGCCATCTAGGAGAGGGGGTGGGGGGAAGAGAAAAATTTGGAACAGAAGGCTTTGCAAGGGTCAGTGTTGAAAAGTTATCCATACATGTTTGGCAAATAAAAAGCTTTAATTTAAAAAATAATGAAGTAGTTGGACTACAAGACCTCTGGTCTCTGCCAGATCTATTGTTATGCCTCAGTTTCCCTGGTGGCGACCCCCTCTCCTAGCCATTAAGACTGAGATAATTAGGACTGCAGAACTCTGATCACTCTGGTATTACAAAGAGTCATAAAACTCCAGATGGCTTATCTCAAATGTTTGAGCATCTTTCTGGCTCAGACATCCTGTATCCTAACTTCTTCACTCCTAACTTCTCAGAATTTATGATCCTTCCTTCTTCACCCCTGACCTGTCAGAATTTAAAAGTGATGGTCCTTCCTGGAGTTTCCACTCACCAGTGCTCTGCTCCCACTTTGCCTTTGTTTTCCTGATAACTGGAGCCCTATAAAAAGTCTGAAATTACTCATTGCTGGGTGCTTTGAGACAAGTCTGATCCAGCTGGCTGGTTAATAGAATTGCCAGTCCAAACTCTCCACTATTAAAACATTAAAAACCCTCTCATCTCTCTCTTGCCTCAGTTTCTCTGGCATTACATAATCTTGTGTATGAAGCCATGAATGCCAGTAGGAAGTACTTGACAAGGAGCTGGCCTCCAAATGAGGAAAACCTGGATTCGAGTCCGGCTCTGACCCATGTTGACTACATGAGCTTTCCAGAATCCCAGGAGACTCAAAGACTATTCAGTTGCTGAGAAGGTTCCAGCATGCATTAGTAGAGGGATTTCCTTACTACAGAAGCCTTACACTAATGAAATCACAGATCTATCTTTTTTTAAATGTATGCAATCACATCTCCATTAAGTTATCTCAGTAAGTTCATTGAGTGAATAACTTTAGGGAAAAGTCTGCAGGAACCTCTTTTCTCCATCACAAATGAATACTTGAATAGAATTATAGCTTTTAAAAAAAACTCTTATTCTTTAAAACTGAAAATATCAAAAATAATATTTTTGGTCTTTAAAAAACTCTCCCCAGCATAACCAGTTTGAAGGTCATAAATTAAGGGCAAAAAGGCCTCTCATAAGGAAATAGTTAAGCCTGAAAACAAATGTGATCAATGAGTTCTGGCCTTCTTTATCCCCTGAAGCAATTAACCTAAGACCTACCCAAGGGAAGTACTCTTTCTTCCATTCAAAAGGAAGCACCCTCTTCTATTATTCAGAAGAGATGCCCTACTACTCTGAAGAGATTCTGATATTGATCTCTGAATGGAGTTCATTGATTCCTTGAGGATAGCTGTCTTGGAAGGAACTGAATAATGATTATTGTTTAGAGTTATTAAACCCAAATTGTATTTTAACATATTATGATTTTCTCCTTGTTCAAAATTCTTGTAAATAGTGTCTAAAATTATCTTGGAACTAAAAACTATTTTGAAGGGAACTGTGTCAGTTTGGACATTTCACTCGTACCCAGAAATGCCGTAGATATTAGATCAATGTTAAATTAAATAAAGTTGTTTCCAGGAGACTTAAACCTAAAATACAGAATACAGTATTAATATTTTTTTCTTTGAGATTTGGTCCCGGACACTACAATTTTGTATAATGTTTTTCCCCTTAAATAAATACATCATCTTATACTTGTGTGCACTGAAAAATGCATCTATTTTTCTACCCACTTACACAACTTCCAGAGATCTTCCTGCTGTGTACGCCTATCATCTTGGCATTTTCCTGCTCAGATAAGCTTAGTGTCACCAATGCATTTGGAGATGTCATTGCACACCCTCTTCCAGATCACTTAGAAATGCCTTCAATATGACCAGTTCCAACTGCGTGTCCCTGAGACACTGTTCACATTTCATCAAACTCTTTGTTTCTAATAGGAAAAAATGATTCAAGATGGCAGCCATTCTATGGTTCTTTTTAACTACCTCCTTGATCAATTAATGCAGACAACAAATGCATGTGTTATAGAGAGGACTTATTACTACTAATAATGGTAACAATAATCTCATATTTATTGATGGGATGAATACGATCCCAGCAAAAAAGCCAGGTTCCTATTAGCAACCCAGTGTCAAACTGGGTCATGGAGAGGGGTACTAATTTTTTCCCCTAAGTGGGCCTTTTTTGAATTTACTGTAAAAAACAGGGAAATCCAGCAACTCTCTTCTGAGGCAAAGAGGGGCATTGACAGGATTATCTTTTTAAGTGGGCCTTTGTTTCCCTGGGTCCTTATTGAATTCCTGGTATTGACAAAATTATCTTGACCCCACTGGTACTATATCCAATCAGAAGGCCAAGTTATAAATGTCAACTGCCCAAGATTATTTTTATCCTATAAAAGAACTTACTGGCACCCACTTCTTAGCTAATTCCTTTTTAGGAATTTAGCCTGCTTACCAAGTATTACAATCATGGGTTCATTTGGAGCTTAGCCCACTTTATGGCATCTTCTACCTTTGTTATGAAATCTTGCCCCTTGTTAATAGTGAGTTCTTCTGGGGAATTGATGCAGTGTCTTTCCCCTTGCTGATTTGTTAAACTCCCTTTTGGAACTTAGCTGGTTGTCAAAAATGTAATAAAATCTTTGCCTCTTGATTTAGAGGTGACCTATCTCCACAAATTCTTTTGAGAGACCCTGTGACCCGGCCCTAAACCTCAATAAACCTCAATTCTAGCATCCCATCATTTGTTTCTTAAACTTCTTTTTTGACTATTTTTTATATTATATATCTTAATTAATCTTTCCCTCCCAAGAACTTCTTCCTAGTAAGCACATATTTTACAAAACAAATTCTCACCTTATCCATGTGCAAATATAAATGTCTCTTTCTGAATCTTAAAATCATTATCTCTTTGTCAAGAGATGTGTCATATTTCATCTTCATTCTTTTGGACTAATGATTTATCATTTCATTGATCAGTGTTCTAAAGTCTTTCAAGGTGGTTTTGCCTCCAGAATGATATCACTAAATATAATTTGTTCTAATTCTGTTTACTTTGCTCTGTATCAGTATCCCTCCCACAACACTGGCTTCCTTCTCCCATTGGTAAATTTTCTCTAGGGCATCCATGTTGGGGAAGGATCTAGAATAGCTAACTTTCATTCCCCTCCTAGCTTCCATTTTAACTATCTGGACTGTGATGCTAAGTCATCCTTTTCCTTTCAGTTCCTTTTGTCTGTTGTCTTCTTCCATTAGGATATAACCTACCTGAAAGCAGAAATTATCTTTAATTTTTCTTCTACTTGTATCTCTTGTCCTTAGCATAATACCTAGCATGGAATATACTTTATATATATATATATATCTTGTTTTCCCTCTAATTTATACTGCATTCAATTTGGGTTTTGTTTTTAATTAATTTATTTATTTCAAATACACATTGCTTTATGAATCATATTGGGAGAGAAAAATCAGAACAAAAGAGAAAAACCATCAGAAAGAAGAAAAAAAACAGAAAAAAAATGAATATAACATGTATTGACTTATATTCAATCTCCATAGTTTGGGTTTTTTTGTTGTTGTTTGTTTTTTTGAATGCAAATGACATTTTCTATCCAAAGTCTATTGGGATTGCTTTGGGTCACTGAAAAACCAATCTTTCATAGTTGATCATCACACATTCTTGCTGTAATTGTGTACAATGTATTCCTGGTTCTGTTTGTTTTGCTCAATATCAGTTTGTGTAAATCTTTCCAAACCTCTCTAAAATCAGCTTGTTCATCATTTTTTATAGAACAATAATAACAAATAAGGAAAGTGAGTCTCAAAATAATTGTAAAAGCAGCTAGGTGGCACAGTGGATAGAACACCAGACCTTAAGTCAGGAAGACCTGAGTTCAAATCTGGTCTCAGACACTTAACACTTCCTAGCTGTGTGACCCTGGGCAAGTCACTTAACCCGTCAACTGCCTCAGCAAAAAAAAAAGAAAAAAAAAATGTGTCTGGCCAAGGGTCAAAGATCTATAAGTGTCAGACTGAAGATTTCCTCTTTTTTTGACTCCATGTTTGATTGGCGCATTTTCTAATATACAAGCCATATTATCATGTGCCTACAAAGTCAATGAAAATCTTTCTCATATCTATCCTGGTTTCGACAATAGAATGGTGCTATTCTACAAATTCACTATTTTGGGACCATTGTTCTTACGGCATAGAGACATCAGATGATCTAAGTTTATATGTAACACTTTAAATGAAACCTTGAATTCCTCATTTAAATTAGAGAAATGCACTCAACCCATCCTCTTTTTCCCCCCAAGGACCAAGAGAACAACCAGGGATTTCTGGGCATACAAGTACTATTGCAAAATATGGAAATATGTTCTGAATGACTGCACATGTACAAACTATATTAAATTGCCTACCTTCTCAAGGAGAGGAGAGAGGTAGAGGAAACAGAGCATTTGGAAATTTGAAAAAAAAAACACTTTAAATGAATGTTAAAAAATTATTACATGTAATTAAAAAATACAATATAATTTTTTTAAGTGCTATAGCAAGAGACTAAGGCATAGACCAGTCAGTAGGCATGCTCTGTGAAATGGCCCTACTTTAAAAAAAATCAAAGGGACTCCCTTGATTACCACCATTCTGATAGTACATTTTACCTCTTATAAACAGGTCTTGATTTTTTTTTTTTTGGTAAGTCAACAAATTGAAATAAGTCAACAAATTCCATGATAAATATACCTTTTCCCCCAAGAATTATAGAGAAAAAAATAGTTGCAATACAAATAATAGAAAATATAATTTCTACTTCTGTTACCTGGAAATAAAAATGATTTTATTGGATTAACTGACCAAACTATTAATGATGAAAAGCCAAGGGTATATAATATATATAATATAAGAGGAGAAAGTTAATTTAAATAAGATGGCTTGTCAAAGGATATTTGAAACTTTCTACAATTTTGTGACTTGCTTTCTCCAAGATCTGCAATTCATATCTGATATGAGTTATTACCATTTCTGTAGAAGTAGTTTTGTTTGTCCTGTAACCCTCTTTTCCATTTAAGTTTTTATTGAATTAAAAATTTCCTTGAGAAAGTAACAAATCATAAAATATTTCTGAGTTATATTTTGCCTTTACAATTATATATAAGAAGCTATGTGAAAACCCAACTACATTATAATTTCACATATGAGAAGATAGACATTCTAGTTACTGAAAAACTCAAATGACTTTTTATAAATTAATGTCAATATAAAAGGAAACTTTCACATTAGATAAAACTTCCTTCTTAGAAAAAAAGAAAGGAAAAAAGAATGCTGTTTATTTGGTCTATCCAAAATTATTACATTTACTTTATAATAAAGATTTGTTCATTTCTTTTTTCTATTTAATACATTCAATTTAATTCAGATTATCAATGCTTTGATGAATAGTACTACTCCAACATACAATTCAAGATACATCCAGGCTCTTCTATGCTACTCTTCACCATGTCTTACTATAATGGCAGACTTCCCTAAGAGGTCCACTCAATACACTGGGGACTTTCTTCTAGTTCTCTTGATTTTGCATGGATACTAAGGAAGCAAGAAGGGCAAACATCCTTCTGGACCTCTCTGCATCATTTGATACTATTGGCCACTCCCTCCTCCATAATGCTCTCTCTTCCCCGAGTTTTCTCCTTTTTATTTTTTCTTTTCCTACCTGTCTGATGGATTTTTCTCAGTATTCTTTACTGAATCATACCCACACGCTATGACTTCTGTGTGAATTTACCCTGGAGCTCTGTCCTAAATCTCTTTTGCTTGGTACTTTACGATCACTCTTTTGGTAATATTTTGAGAAGCAGTGTAATATAATAGATAGAAAGCTGGCCTCAGAGTCAAAAAATACAAGTTCAAAGCTTTCTTCTGACACAAAATGACTTTGTTATCCTCTACAACAGATATTATCTTAGTTCTACAATCTGCTAAATTGTCAATCTGCATTAGCAGAGAGATTTTTCCTCACTAAGAAACTCTCTATACTGGAGAAATCATGTGTCCAGATATCATGTCTCAAATGAAAAGGCCTTCCAAATATATATGATCTCATTTCTTTTTTCAGTTCCAGTCCAATATGACTAACTGCACCCTAGAAATTTCTACTTGGAAAAAAAAAAGGAATTTCCATTTGAATATTATATAAGCAATTCAAATTCACCATGTCTAAAAAGAAATTCATCTTTTTCCTACCAAAACTCATTCCTTTTTCCTGAATTCTGTGCTCCATGTGTGACCTAAGGAAGCAAATTTACTTCTCTCACGTTTAGTTCATTATGTATAAAATAAAGAAATCATACTAGATGGACTCTGAGCTTTTCTATATGGACTGACTCCCATTCAAGGTCAAGCACCACATAACTTCAGTCACCCATGTTTACCATCTAGGAATCATCTCTGACTCATCACTTTACCTTGCTTCACACCTTTGTCTTTATAAAAGTCAAACGTGTACTTTAAAACATCAATTTAACAATTGTGTGGAGGATGGATTAGAGAAGAGAAAGAATGAAAGCAGAGAAATTAATTCAGAGGTCAATGTCTAGATCAACACTCATCAAAGTATGTTTTGCAGATTCTTAAGGTATATCCAAGATCCTTTAAGGGGATGTATAAAGTGAAAATATTTTTATAATACTGCTAATATGTTATTTGCCTATTAAAACAATCCTTTTTCCAACTATACATGCATGTGAAGCTGGGCTTTTTTTTCACATACTTGAACAAAAACAACATAAAGTCAGACATTAAAGAGAATTACAGAAAATCTATAAAACAATGTCATTATTATAATTTTCTTAAATTCAGAAAAAATATTTTCTATAAAAATTCTATTTATGTTGTCATATAACATATGACATTTAAAAATTCTTAATAACTTTTTAAATGATCAACTTTTGTTCTAATATACTAAATATTAATATAACTGACATAAATATAGACTTTTGCAAGTCCTCCATATTTTTGAGATTAAAATAAGAGTCCTGAAAAAAAAAAACTGCTGGGAAAATTGGCAGAAACTAGGCATTGAGACGGAATAAAAATCACATGCAATATATGGCCAGGAGAAAATAAACCAAAAATCAATTGGAAACTAAATAATTTTATCCTAAAAAATGAGTGGGTGAAACAACAAATTACAGACACAATTACTAATTTCATTCAAGAGAATGACAATAATGAGACAACATACCAAAATTTGTGGGATACAGCCAAAGCGGTAATAAGGGGAAATTTTATATCTCTAGATGCTTTTTTGCATAAAATAGAGAAAGAGAAAATCAATGAATTGGGCTTGCAACTAAAAAAGCTAGAAAAAGAACAAATTAAAAACCCCCAATCAAATACCAAACTTGAAATCCTAAAAATAAAAGGAGAGATAAGTAAAATTGAAAGTAAAAAAACTATTGAATTAATAAATAAAACTATAAGTTGGTTTTATGAAAAAACCAACAAAATAGATAAACCTCTAGGTAATTTAATTAGAAAAAGGAAAGAGGAAAATCAAATTGTTAGTCTCAAAAATGAAAAGGGAGAACTTTCCACCAATGAAGAGGAAATTAGAGCCATAATCAGGAGTTACTTTGCCCAACTGTATGCCAATAAATTTGATAACCTAAGTGACATGGAGGAATATCTACAAAAATATAGATTGCCCAGATTAACAGAAGAGGAAATAAATTACTTAAATAGTCCCATTTCAGAAAAAGAAATAGAACAAGTCATTAATCAACTCCCTAAGAAAAAATCCCCAGGACCAGATGGATTTACATGTGAATTCTACCAAACATTTAAAGAACAATTAACTCCAATATTATATAAACTATTCGAAAAAATAGGGAATGAAGGACTCCTACCAAACTCCTTTTATGATACAGACATGGTACTGATACCTAAACCAGGTAAAACAAAAACAGAGAAAGAAAATTATAGACCAATCTCCTTAATGAATATTGATGCAAAAATCTTAAATAAAATATTAGCAAAGAGATTACAGAAAATCATTCCCAGAATAATACACCATGACCAAGTAGGATTTATACCAGGAATGCAGGGATGGTTCAATATTAGGAAAACTATTAACATAATTGACTATATTAATAACCAAATTAACAAAAAACATATGATAATCTCAATAGATGCAGAAAAAGCATTTGATAAAATCCAACATCCATTCCTATTAAAAACATTAGAGAGTATAGGAATTAATGGACTTTTCCTTAAAATAGTCGGTAGCATCTATTTAAAACCATCAGCTAGCATCATATATATGTAATGGTGATAAACTGGAACCATTCCCAATAAGATCAGGGGTGAAACAAGGTTGCCCACTATCACCATTACTATTCAATATTGTATTAGAAATGCTAGCCTTGGCAATAAGACAAGAAAAAGAGATTAAAGGAATTAGAGTAGGTCATGAGGAAACCAAATTATCACTCTTTGCAGATGATATGATGGTCTACTTAGAGAACCCTAGAGAATCAACTAAAAAACTATTAGAATTAATCCACAACTTTAGCAAAGTTGCAGGATACAAAATAAATCCACATAAATCATCAGCATTTTTATACATCACCAACAAAATGCAACAGCAAGAGATACAAAGAGAAATTCCATTCAAAATAACTATCGATAGTATAATATATTTGGGAATATATCTGCCAAGGGAAAGTCAGGATCTATATGAGCAAAACTACAAAACACTCTCCACACAAATAAAGTCAGATCTAAACAATTGGAAAAACATCAAGTGCTCTTGGATAGGTCGAGCCAATATCATAAAGATGGCAATACTACCTAAACTAATCTATCTGTTTAGTGCTATACCAATCAAACTCCCACGAGATTATTTAACTGAACTAGAAAAAATAACAACAAAAGTCATCTGGAAAAACAAAAGGTCAAGAATTTCAAGGGAATTAATGAAAAAAAATGCAAATGAGGGTGGCCTAGCTGCACCAGATCTAAAACTATATTATAAAGCAGTGGTCACCAAAACCATTTGGTACTGGATAAGAAATAGAGTAGTGGATCAGTGGAATAGGTTAGGTTCACAGAACAAAATACTCAATGACAATTGTAATCTAGTGTTTGATAAACCCAAAGACCCCAGTTTTGGGGATAAAAACTCACTATTTGACAAAAACTGCTGGGATCATTGGAAACTAGTATGGAAGAAATTAGGCATTGACCCACACCTAACACCATATACCAAGATAAGGTCAAAATGGATTCATGATCTAGGCATAAAGAATGATATTATAAACAAATTAGAACAATGTAGGATGGTTTACCTCTCAGACCTGTGGAGGGGGAAGGAATTTGTGACCAAAGAAGAACTAGAGGTCATCATTAATCACAAAATAGATAAGTTTGACTATATCAAGTTGAAAAGTTTTTGTACAAACAAAATGAATGCAGACAAGATTAGAAGGGTAGCAGTAAACTGGGAAAATATTTTTAAATCCAAAGGTTTTAATAAAGGCCTCATTTCTAAAATATATCGAGAATTGACTCAAATATATAAGAATTCAAGCCATTCTCCAATGGATAAATGGTCAAAAGATATGAACAGACAATTTTCAGATGAAGAAATTGAAACTATTTCTGGTCACATGAAAAGGTGCTCCAAGTCACTATTGATCAGAGAAATGCAAATTAAGACAACTCTGAGATACCACTACACACCTGTCAGATTGGCTAAAATGACAGGAAATGATAATGATAACTGTTGGAGGGGATGTGGGAAAACTGGGACACTGATGCATTGTTGGTGGAGCTGTGAATGGATCCAACCATTCTGGAGAGCAATTTGGAGCTATGCTCAAAAAGTTATCAAACTGTGCATACCCTTTGACCCAGCAGTGTTTCTACTGGGCCTATATCCCAAAGAGATTTTAAAGGAGGGAAAAGGACCCACATGTGCAAAAATGTGTGTGGCAGCCCTTTTTGTAGTGGCAAGAAACTGGAAATTGAAAAGATGCCCATCAATTGGAGAATGGCTGAATAAATTATGGTATATGAATGTTATGGAATATTATTGTTCTGTAAGAAATGACCAACAGGAGGATTTCAGAGAGGATTGGAGAGACTTGCATGAACTGATGCTGAGTGAAATCAGCAGAACCAGGAGAACATTATACACAGCAACAAGACTATACGATGATCAATTTTGATGGACATGGTTCTCTTCAACAATGATGTGATTCAAACCAGTTGTGCTGCGATGAAGATAGTCATATACATCCAGAGAGAGGCCTGTGGGAACTGAGAGTGAACCACAACACAGCATTTTAAC
>JAJPUD010028831.1:811-14369 GCA_023553655.1 Myrmecobius fasciatus
GTGACAGTTTTATTTACTCATTGCATATTCTAATTCCTTTAATTTCTTTTTCTTTTCTTATTCCTAAAGCCAACATCATAAGTACAATATTGAATAATAGAGGTGATAATGGGCATCCTTGTTTCACCCCTGATCTTATTAAGAATGCATCAAACTTCTTTGCATTACAAATAATGCTTGCTGTTAATTTTAGCTAGATACTTATTATTTTAAGGAAAGCTCCCTTTACCCTTATGCATTCTAGTGTTTTTAATAGAACTTGATGTTGTACTATGCCAAAAACTTTTTCTGCATCTATTAATTAGTATATGTTTTCTATTGCATTTTTCATTGTTATGGTTGATGATGAGTAAAAGTTTTTCTAATGTTGAACAGGCCTTGCATTTCTAGTATAAATCCTACTTGGTCACAGTGTATATTCCTGTTCCTAAATGACTGTGATGTCTTTGCTAATATTTTATTTAAAATTTTGCATCAGTATTCATTAGAGCAATTGGTCAGTAATTTTCTTTGTTTTGGCTCTTCCTGGTTTAGGTGTCAGTGCCATAGTTGTGTCATAGAAGTAATTTGACAGGTCTCCTTCTTTACCAATTTTTCCAAATAGTTTACATAGTATTGGAATCAATTGTTTTTTAAATGGTTCATAGATTTCAATTGTCAATCCATCTAACCCTGAAGATTTTTTTTTTTTCTTAGAGACTTCATTAATGGCTTGTCCAACTTTTTTTTTCCTCAAATGGGACAATTAAAGTAATTTGTTTCATCTTCTGTTAATCTGAACAATTTATGGTTTTGTAAATATTTAACCTTACTTGTTAGATTGTTGGATTCACTGACATACAGTTAGTCAAAATAGTTTCTAACTATGGCTTTAAGTTCACCCTTTTCATTATTGTTGCTATTGATTTGTTTTTTTTTTCTTTCCTTTCTCTAAGCAAATTAACCAAAGGTTTACCTATTGTATTTTTTCCCATAGAATCAGCACTTAGGTTTGTGAAGTTTACTTTATTTCAACTTTTATTAATCTGTCCTTTGAGTATCAAAATTTCAAATTTGGCATTTAATAGAGGGTTTTTAATTTTTCTTTTTCTAACTTTTTTTAGTTGCATGTACAATTTATTGATGTCCTATTTCTCTGTTTTATTCATGCAATTATTTAGAGATATGAAATTTCCCCTTAGAACTGTTTTGCCTGTATTACATAGATTTTGGTATATTTTCTCATTATTATCATACTATTGGATGAAATTATGGATTGTTTCTGTAATTTGTTGTTTGAACCACACATTTAATAACATTAGATTATTGAATTTCCAATTGATTTTTAGTCTATATTTCCCTGCCCCTTTACTGAATATGTATTTTTTTGCATTGTGGTTTGAAAAGGAAACATTTGCTGTTTATGCCTTTCTGCATTTGGTTGTGAGGTTTTCCTGCCCTAATATATAGTCAAGGAATCATATATTGCCAAGAAAAAAAAGGTGTATTCCTTTCTGTCCCTCTTCATTTTCCCCAGAAGTCTATCATATCTAGGTTTCTATTAACCTATCTAATTTCTTTATTATTTATTTTTTGTTCAATTTGTCTGATTCTGGGTGGGGACAATTTAACTCCCTTACCAGTATAGGTTTACTGTTTATTATTTCCTCTGACTGCCTTAAAATGTTCCCTAGGAATTTTCCTGTTCTACCACTTGGTATATACACCTTTAGTATTATTCCTAAGTCACTGTTTACAGTAACCTTTATCAAGGTGTACTTTCCCTCCTTAGGTGTTTTTATTATATCTATTTTTACTTTTGCTTTATCTGAGATCAGAATTGTTACTCCTGCTTTCTTTTTTACTTCAGCTGAAGCATAATAAATTCTGTTTCAGTCTTTTACTTTTACTCTGTATGTTTCTCAATGTGTCAAATGTTTTTCTTGTAAACAATATATTGCAGGATTCAGATTTTGAAGCCACTTTGCTGTTCTCTTTCATTTTATGGATGAGTTCATTACATTCATATTCATAATTATGATTATCACTTCCATATTTTGCTCCATCCTATTTTGTACCTATATAAACTTTTGCCCTCTCTTTCCACCCTGTTCTTAGTCTTGTTTCTTTTTTTTAGCTATGCTAACCACTACCTTATCTCCTTTCACCCCTCCTCCTTCTCTTAATGGTGTTTTTGAGTCACTCCACCAACTGCTTTATCTTATGTTACTCCTCTACCCTCTCTTACCTTTTTTCCCTAATGTTTCTGCCCTCCCTTCTATACTATTTCTCGCTTTTCTCTCTTCTTTCTCTTCCTACTTCTTTATAGTGTTAGATAAATTTCTATATCCAACTGAATCATTAAGTTTTTCTCTCTTAGAGACAAAATGATGAGATCAAATTTCTTTTGTTATAGGTCTTCTGTACCTGTTCTTGTGTTCTAATTTGTCCTATTATATCTCCCCTTTCCTCTTCTTCCAATACTGACCTCTTCCCATACTTTAAAGTCTTTTTTCTTTGACATAATCAAATAAGAATTCATTCACAACCCCACTTTCCATCCATATGATTTCTCCCTCTGTCTGCCCTAATAACAGATACAGTTCACAAGAATTACAGATAATATTTTCCCATCTAAACATGTAACATGTTTAATCCTTTAACTAATATATATTTCCTGCTGTTTTACTTTTCTATGCTTCTCTTGAGTCCAATTTTTGTAGACAAAATTTCTGTTTAGTTCTAGTTTTCTCAATATAGATGATTGAAAAATTCTTACATCACTGAAGATCCATCATCTCCCCTAAAAGATGATTCTGAGTCTTATTGAGTAGTTAATTCTTGGCTTTAACTATAGGTCCTTTGCCTTCCTGGAATATAATATTCTAGGACCTTCTATTCTTTATTGCAGAAACTGCCAGATCCTGGATAATTCTAACTGTTGTTGCTTGATATTTGATTTTTTTCTGGTAACTTGTATTATTTTTTTCTTTGAGATTGTGGTTCTGGAGTTTTGCACCAATATCCGTTGGAGTTTTCCTTGTGAAATCTCTTTCCAGATATGATTAATGGATTCTTTCAATGAGTATTTCCTAGTCTTTTTCTAGAATATTGGGGCAGCGTTCCTTAATGATCTCTTTAACAATGCTATACTGGCCCTGGGTTTTTTTTTTTTTTGTTTGTTTGTTTGTTTTTTGATTATGGCCTTTAGGTAGGCCAATAATATAAATCCTCTCTTTTGGATCTATTTTCCTGGTTATCTGTCTTTCCAAAGGAGTACTTTACGTTCTGTTCCCTTTTTTCATATTTTTTAAGTTTGTTTGACTAATTCTTGCTGTCTCACAGAGTCTTTAGCATTCATTTGCCCTGGTCTAGTTTTTAGTGTGTGATTTTCTTCAGTTAGCTTTTGTATCTCTTTTTCCACTTTTTTCTTCAGGCAATTTTTGCCTTCCTTTTCCAAGCTGTTGATTTTTTTTTCATATATATATACACACTTCTCATTTAAATTCTCATTTATTATTTTACCTCTTTTAATTGCCTTTTTAAGTCTTGATGAGCACGTCTAAGAACCCTCTTTGGGCTTGAAACAAGTTATTACTCTTGGAAATTTCTCTGTGGACATTTTCTCCTCATCTGTGAATGTGTTTTAGTCTTCTCTGTCTCCCTAGTAGCTTTCTATGGCCCTGGTTCTTTTCTGATTCTTGATCATTTTCTTTCCTTTTCTTTTACTATTTCACCTTTTTTTGAATTTTTATGGTGGAGCTTTTCTTCTGTGGTGAAGGGGGCACTGTCCCAAACTTCCTATGCAACACTGATCATTACCTTTAAGCACAGGGCCCCCTTGTGTTTTAGGGTACCTTTATCTGTTCTTTTTTTAGAAAAAAAGCCTGATTTTCTAGAGTTTGTCTTCTGAGATGTTATCAGAGGCTACCCCACTGATCTGCATCTATACTGAGCCAAGACTGAGGGTCTCAGTTGCAGATTTGCTGTAATTAGGACCCTTTTCCCAGAATCTGTCTGAGCTGGGCTGAACACCCTTTTCACCTCAGTCACACTGACTCTTGAAGTTTATTCAATCTATCTTGACGTGGAGAGTAGTTTTATTCCATCAGACTATGTTCCGATGATTTTCAAGGGAAACTGGGCAAGCTTGAGCAGCTTCTGGCTTTAATCTGCCATCATGGCTCCACTCCTAGAAGTCTCCCTTTCTATTTTTGAGAGAACATCAGAATATGGGCTTCATTTAGATAAAATTAGCAAGCAGTATTTTATGTTGTATCTGTTACAGAAGAGATTGAGTGAAGAGAGTTTGAGGGAAGAACTGTTAATTTTATCTTTAATCATCTGTTGTATGACACTTAAAGAAGCATCTCCATGCATCTCTACTCATGACATTCCTGTCTTATCTTTTTTTTTTCTGAGTGTCATCTTTCAAGATTTTCTGTTGTTCTTGCTATTGGTGGTAGTTCTGATGGTGGTAGTGGTGGGAGAGATTGACTGTAAAGTACTAATGCTTTATGATTTAATTATTCAAGTCCTGGGTAGAATTAAATATAATGTCTCCCTCTTTCTTTTTCTTTTTTACTCAATCTTTCAAACACATACATTTCCCCTAAAATCTTTGTGGCATGAATTCAGATCCAATTATTTAAATCTGAGAAATATAAGAGGTATTTTTCCCAGACTGAAAAATTTCTGAATTCTGGTAACCAGTCTAACTTTTGTTACAATTGTATATTGGCACACAGCTTCTTATTTCTTTTTAAGTGTGGAAAGTGAATAAAAAGAAGAATACAGTGAAAAATCTCATGAAGTAGACACCAAGCCTTAAGAAAGAGAAAGAAAAAGCCAAGGTAGAAAGCATAGAATTTTAAATTTAAATGAAAAAATATTAGATGTGTCAATCCATAAATTTTATAAAGAGCACATCATGTTTTTGCCACTGTACTATATCCCAAAAAGCAAAGGGAAAAAATGAAAAATACCTTCACTTGAGAAGCTTCTAATATATCAAGATAGTTTCCATAAAAATATGGACAGATTTAACATCAAAATAAAACAAAGTACACTGTGGATTTAGGCACTAGCACCTGGGGGTATCAGATAAGACATGGCAATTGAATAGAATTTGATGCAAAATATGAATATTGAAATATAAAGGCAAGGAAGAAATGAATTATAGATAAAGTAGAATAGCCTTTAAAAAAATCATAGAATTTGCAGGTATAATGTTATATATGAACAGCAACAAGAAAGTCATTTTCTCTAGATCTAGAAGAATAATGCTTACTAGTATTTGAAGGATGGAATGAAGCCATATTAAAGAGTTTTGAATTGCAGAAATCATAATTGAACTTAGAGGTAACAGGGAAGCAGTAGAATTTATTAAGCAGAAGAACATAATGTTTTTTCCTCTAAAGAATAAAAGAGGCCATAGCTATAGGTAACATTTTTAATTATAGGTAATATATAGTTTGGGAGAAACTAGTTGAGTCACAGAACCCTGGACCTGGAATCAGGAAGACCTAAGTTCAAATCTGATCTCAGACACTTATGATATGTGTAACCCAGACCAAATTGCTTACAATCTGTTCCCATTAATTTGCTAGAGAAAGAAATAGCCAAACAATCCAGTACCTTTGCTAAGAAAACCCAATGGACAATATAGCTCGCAGAGCCTTGACAAGTCAGACATGACTGAATAACTAAACAAACACAACAATGTCTAATCTAGTTTATATTTTATATTAGAAAATATATATCTTGAAATTTGGTGCAAGTGGTCCATGGTCCACAACAAGGGCATGATAAATTCAGAAGTGAAGCAAGGTTAAGTTTATTTCTTATCAAAAAGTTGTTTTATCATGCTCCACTCTAAAAAGAAGAGATGGATTTCTAGGAGCAAAGGAGAAAACAGTAAATCATTGTAACTCACCCATATACACCTCCAAACAGCAATATGCTAGCACTACAAAAATATATTCAAACAGCAGAGAGGCCAAAAAGATATGGTTGAACAATATTTTAACCCAAGAAATTTGGAAAATTGATAAGAAATGTCTGTTTCAGTCAGGTAAAGGAGAAACACAGCAATGGTCAGGAAGTATTTCAGCAAGTCAGCAGGAAGAATCACTGAAGTAAATCAGTGGGAGATCCTGAGCCCTAGTGCACTGGAGCAAGAAAAGGCCAACAGCAGCACTCTCCACATGCCCATAACCAGAGAATGGCTCTCCAATTTAGAGAATTGCTACATGTTTAACCTTGATTCAGCTCAGCTCTGGACAAATAGGCAGTCTTTAACAGCCAGACCACCACAAGCTTCAGTGTAGCCCTAGAAAAATTGAAAAACAACCCAATGTCATTAGCACATACCAGATACTAGCACTAGTTCTCTGGGCTCAGCACCAAGTAAGCTGCAAGATGCCTATAGCTTCCAGCAATACCAGCTAACTTCAGCTGTAGCACAATACTATCTGCAAATGTCTCCATGGGCATCAAAGTTCAATATAAAATTAGGTAAACAGCTAGATGTCTTGTAAGAAGCCTGAAAAACAACCCCTTCCACCCTGGAAGCAGAGCTCAAATTTAAAAGAAAGGAAAAGGACCCCCCAAAATAAAGATGAGCAAAAATAAAATAAAGAATCTGACCATAGAAACTTATAATGGGGACAGCTAGGTGGTGCAGTGGATAGAGCACCAGCCTTGAATTCAGGAGGACCTGAGTTCAAATCTGGCCTCAGACACTTAACACTTCCTAGTTGTGTGACCCTGGGTAAGTCACTTAACCTCATTTGCCTCAGGATAAAAAAGAAAAGTTATTATTGTGACAGAGAAAATCAAGACATAAACTCAGATGGGGACAACAATGTTGAAACATCTATGGGCAAAACCCCAAAGAAAAAATACTAAATAGTTCCAATTCAAGGGAAAAAAACACATGAAATAGCTCAAAGGACCTTAAAATCATATGAGAAAGATATTAGAAAATGGAGAAAAAAATGAGAGTGATCAAGGTAAGTTATGAAAAAAGAGACAACATTTTGGAAAAAAAAGAAAATGACTGTTTAAAAAGTATAATTGACCAAAAAGAAAAAAAAAGGAATTTCAAAGGTCCACTGAAGATAACAACTCCTTAAAATTAAATTGGTCATGGAAAAAGTATAAATTTTCAGTGAGAAAAACACATTCTTCATCATTAGAGTTGGGTAGGTGAAAACTGATGATTCTATAAGACACCAAGAATCAATCAAACAAGTACAGAAAAAGGAAAAAAAAGAAAAAGACAATATAAAGTACTACATAGATTTAAAAAAATGAACTAGAAAAAAGATCCAGGATTGACAAAATCAGAATCATTAGGCTACCTGAAATCCATATTGCAAAGGAAGACCTGTATAATTATGGAAAACTACCCTGTTATCCTGGAACCAGAAGGCAATATAAGAATTTCAAAAAATCGATCTCAGAAAAGAGAATCCAAAATAAAACCTCCAAGGAACATTGTAGCCAAATTACAGAACTATCAGGTCAAGGAAAAACTACTAAGTGGCCAGAAATAGATAATCTGGGAGACACAATCAGGACTTAGCAGGTGCAACATGACATACCAGAAGGCAAAGAAACTAGGACTACAATAAAGAATCACATACCCAATAAAATTAAGTATAATAAATCAAGATGAAAAATGGTCAATAAAAGAAATAGAAGGATTTTGAGCTTTCATGAATAGACCAGAATTGACCTCATTAGCCCCCCAAAAAACTGATCTTTAATATCAAAAATACAAGAGAAACCTTAAAATGAAAAAAAAGGAAAAGAAAAAATAAAAAATTGATTAGAGCTGAGCTGTTTACATCCTTATATGAAAAGCTGATTCATGTAATTATTGCAAATTGTACTAATAGCAGTATAGCTAAAAAGGAATAAATATAGACAGAGGATACAAAAATAAGGTGAATTTGAGACAGTGACATAAAAATAATTAAGGGACTGTGTGACCCTGGGCAAGTCACTTAACCTCAATTGCCTCAGCAAAAAGCAAAAAAAAAAAATAATAATTAAGGGATGAGAAAGAGGAATATGCCAGATGCAGATGAAAGGGAGATAAAATGAGATAAATAAGAATGAGATAAATCACTTCATATGAAGAGGTGAGCAATAAATCTGTTGAAGTGGAGGGAAAAATGGGAGGGTGGATAATGGGCATTGCTTGAACTATACTTTCATTAGTATTGACACAAAAAAATAATCATTTTGAATCAATTGAATATCAAAACCTATGTTGTCTGAAAGAAAAGGGAGAAGACAGATTAAGTAAAGAGTTGAGGCAATTGTGAGAAGAAAGAACAGTCTGGAGAAGGCAATAGACAGGCCTTTCCTTTCAAGCAAGAAAAGTAAAAGGAAAGAGGACAAAAATGGGAGAAATATAATCAAAGGGAATAATCATATTTGTGAATGCAAATGGATGAACTATTGCACAAAACAGAAGCAGATGGCAGAGGGGAACAAAAGCCAGAATGCTATATATGTTGTTTACAAGAAATACACCCAAACCAGAGAGACACACACAGAGGAGAGGTAAAGGGGCTACAGTAGAATCTATTATGCTTCACATTCAATTTTAAAAAGTTAGGGCTATAAATCTTGGTTCCACACAAAGTAAAAGAAAAAGTAGGTCTAATTAAAAGAACTAAGGATGAAACTATATCTTGCTAAAAAGGTACCAGAGACAATGAAGTAATATCAGTAGTAAATATGTATGCTTCAAGTAGTATAGCATCAAAATTCTTATGGGATAAGTTAAGCGAGTTAAAAGTTCATAACAAAGGAAGATATAGAGTAGTAAAATGTAAAATAGATAATTTTGATTATATGAAGGTAAAAGGCTTTCACACAAATGAAATCAATGCAACCAATATTAGAAAGAAACCAGAAAGCTGAGAAATAAACTTTACATCAAGTGTCTCTAATAAAGAATTGATTTCTCAAATTTAAGAAAATGGATATGGGATGATTCTGGGAAAATGGAAGAGTAGGTTGGTGCATTTTAAGCTCTTCAGATTTTCCTGACAAATAGAACAAATTTGTGCCTCAAGGTGAACTTTGGTGAAAAATCAAGAAAATTGGACAGGACAGATGTCCTCCAGGTACAACCAGAGAATTTATAAAGAAAGACCCCAGATCATTTTAAGTGAAAATACTTCTAGGTTAGCTCCATAAAAATGTCAAGTGGGGAGCCCTGGGGTAGCTGGGTTTTACTGGAGCCTCAGCAGGAAGGATAGAAAATTAGAGTTGGGCAATGGAAAGCCAATGGAGATATTCAAAGGAATAAAAAAAAAACTATTCTAAAGAATGAAAAAATAGAACAGAATATGAAACATCTTATGAGAAAAACAACATATTTGGAGAACAAAGCAAGGGTAACAATAATTGAACTGCTTGAAAATTGTGACCAAAAAAGGAATCTTGACACAATAACACTAGAAATAACCCAAGAAAAAATATTCTGGAGTAATAGAACATAAGGGTAAAGTAAAAATAGGAAAAAAATTCACCAATCACCACATCAATGAGATCCTTTTTGGAAAATATCTAGGAATATTATTGCCAATTTTTGAACCCCCCCCACATCAAAGAGAAAATTTTGCAAGAAACAAATAACAAACAAACAAAAACAATATTAATACTCTGGAGCTACAATTAGAATTGTACAGGACTTAGCAGTCATAATTAAAGACTGCAGGTCCTGAAATCATATTTATTGACAATCAAAGGAAACAACCCTGAGGTCAAAATTATCATATCACTCAAAATTATCTATAATATTGAATGAGAAAAAAAAGACATTCAATGAACTTGCAGATTTTCAGGACTTTCTAGCAACACAACTTGAACTTAATAGAAAGATTAACAAATGGAAGGCAATATCAAAAATCAGTTTCAAGGAACTCAATATGGACAAATTGTTTATGGTTTTCTTTTTATATGTGAAATATAAACCAAATGTTTTAGATTGACATCAACCATAC
Organism: Myrmecobius fasciatus; assembly: GCA_023553655.1. Lineage (NCBI taxonomy): Eukaryota > Metazoa > Chordata > Mammalia > Dasyuromorphia > Myrmecobiidae > Myrmecobius > Myrmecobius fasciatus. The sequence continues at coordinate 10,819 of JAJPUD010028831.1, forward strand.
CCTATCAACCATACCCTAAGTCAAAAGAAAGACTGGGATAAAATTAAGGTAAAAATAATAATTATGTTATGCAAATGAGGTGCAGTGAAAGAATAGACACAGAGATATTGAGGGGGGAGAGTTCATAGTTCTGAAAAATGTACTTACAAGAGGAATGAGTTAAATAGGCAACACTACCTATATACCATGAAGAGTATAGCATTCTCCAAAGTATATAAAGAAAGACTTCCAGGGATGAAGCCAAGATAATGGAGATTATACACAAGTCTCCAACCTCCTCTAACCTTCCCTCAAACCAACAGCAAATGAAGCCTCTAGACTAGTTTTGAAGTCAAAGAATTCACAAATATCTGGAGTAAAACACATTTCTAGAAGAAGATACCGTGGAAGGACTTCAAAACAGGTCTGTTTCAATCAGGCAGGAGGGTGGCATGAACTCATTGAATCACAGGGAGACTGCAGTAGGGATATGGAGTGGGAGTCAGAGCATTGTGGCTTCCATGTACCTTCTGTGGGCATCTTGGGCTGATCTGTCCTGGTTGTAAGCAGGTGGTTTAGCAGATCTGCCTTATGTGGAGGGTAGATTGTGAACTACTGAGCCCTAGAAGACCACCAGACCTAGCTGCCATTACACAGCACCCTAAAGCAATCAGTCAATCAGCAGAAGTGCCCAGCACAAGGAAATCAATCAATCAATAAACAGAACTTCCCCAGGGTAAGTTAAAGCTACTGTCCTTCCTTTCCCTTGAACAGACCTCAAGCCTTAAAAAATGAATTAAAAAAAAAAAAAAAAGGACTCTCACCATAGACAACTTTTATGGAGAGAGAGAGAAGAGCAGACCTCAAATCCTGAGCTCCCTAAAGGTAAAGCAGAAAAACCCACAAAGAGAGACATAAACTGGACTCCACGTCACAATAACTTCTTAGAAGATTGCATAAAGGATTTTAAAAGAGAATTAGAAGAAATATGGAGAAATGAAATTAAATCATTGCAAAAAAATGGAAAAAATAGAAAAAGAATGCAATAAACAAAAAAAAATAATTTGCCAATTTCAAAAAGAGTTAAAAATAGTAACTGAAGAAAAGAATACACTAAAAATTAGAATAGAACAAATGGAAGTGAATGACTCAGCAAGATTTCAAGAATCAGTCAAACAAAAACAAAAAAAATGAAAAAAAAACATAAGAAAATATGAAATATCTCCTAGGAAAAATAACTGACCTGGAAAATAGATCTAGGGGAGAAAATCTAAGGATTGTAGGGCTTCCTGAAAGCCATGATAAAAATAAGAACCTAGATATCATCTCACAGGACATCATAAAAGAAAATGGCCCTGATATTTTAGAATCAGAAGATAAAATAGCCATCTAAAGAATCCACTGATCACCTCCTGAAAGAATCCCCAAAATTAAATCCCCAAGGAATCTCATGGCAAAATTTCAGAACTATCATACCAAGTAAAAGATATTGCAAGCAACCAGAAATAGACAATTTGAATATTAAAAAGCCACAATTAGGATCACCCAGGACCTAGCAGTTTCCAGCTTAAAGGATCATAGGGCCTGGAATCTGATATTTCAAAAATGCCAAGGAACTGGGATTATAGACAACAATAATCTATCCATCTAAAAAGAGCATTATATTTCAGGAAAGAAGATGGAAATTCAATGATATAGGTGAATTTCACCTATTTATAATGAAAAGACCAGAACTGAACAAAAATTTGGATCTACAAATACACAACTACAGAGAAACATAAAAAGGTAAAAAGGACAAACAACTCAAGAACTATATTTTCTGTTTTGCAAATACTTAGTGAATGAGGGTATAAATTCATTTTATTATGATAATATGAAAAAGAAATTAGAAGTAGAAAAGGAATCACACTGGAAAAAGAGGAAAAAGCAAGTAAAATAAGGGAAATTATATCACACAAGGAGGCAAAGAACATTTATTATAATTGAGGGAAGTAAAGGCCAGGGATGAGCACAGTGTTAATCTTAATCTCATCAGATTTGGCTCTGAGATAATAATAGATGTATTTGGTATCACAAAGAAACTCATCTCACTTTATAAGGTAAGATGAGGGAAAGGGGGGAAAGAAAGGGAAAGACTAATAGAAGGGAAAAGAGAAGAATTAGGGGAAAGGTGTAAAAAAGAGGTGGGACTCCAAAGGGGAATAGCTGTTTGAGGGAGATGGTCATCAAAAGCAAAATACTGGGGAGGAGGGAAAGGGATAGGAAAGAGATTAAAAGCCAGAATCCAACAACATGTTGTTTACAAGAAACACATTTAAAGCATAATGATACACATAGAGTGAAGGTAAAGGGCTGGAGCAGAATCTAATATTCTTCAGGTGAAAGAAAAAATCAGAGGTAGCAATCCTAATCTCAGATCATGTAAAAGCAAAGATAGATCTAATTAAAAGAAACAAGGAAAGAATCGATAGCTTACTAAAGGGTAGCATAGATAATGAAGCAATATCAATACTAAATATATATGCACCTAGTGGTATTGCATCCAAATTCCTAGAGGAAAAATTTAGAGAGATGCAAGAAGAAATAGACAGCAAAAATATACTAGTCGGGGATGTCAACCTTGCTTTCTCAGAACTAGATTAAGCAAACCACAAAACAAATTATAAAAAAGTTAAGGAAGTAAACAAAATGTTAGAAAACTTAGAATTGCTAGATCTTAGGGGCAAATTAAATAGGGACAAAAAGGAGTTTACTTTTTTCTCAGCTGTCTATGGAACTTATACAAAAATTGACTATATGTTAGGACATAAAAACCTCAAAATCAAAAGCAGAAATGCAGAAATTTAGTAAATGCATTTTTTTCAGATCATGATGCCATAAAAATCACATGCAATATAAGGCCAGGAGAAAATTGACCAGAAAACAATTGGAAACAAAATGACCTCATCCTAATGAATGAATGGGTGAAATAGCAAATTATAGACACAATTACAAATTTCATCCAAGAGAATGACAATAATGAGACAACACACCAAAATGTGTAAAATGAAGCCAAAGAGGTAATAAGGGGAAATTTTATATCTGTAGATACTTGCTGGTATAAAATAGAGAAAGAGAAAATCAATGAATTGGGCTTGCAACTAAAAAATAACTATAAAAAGAACAAATTAAAAACCCCCAAACAAATACTAAACTTGAAATCCTAAAAATAAAAGGGAAAATTATTAAAATTGAAAGTAAAAAGCCCATTGAATTAATAAATAAGACTAAAAGTTGATTTTATGAAAAAAACAACAAAATAGATAAACTTCTAGTTAACTTGATTAGAAAATGGAAAGAGAAAAATCAAATTGTTAGTCTCAGAATTGAAAAGGGAGAACTTTCCACCAATGAAGAGGAAATTAGAACAATAATTAGGAGTTACTTTGCCCAAATTTATGCCAACAAATTTTGTAATCTAAATGGAATAAAGGAATACCTACAAAATATATATTGCCCAGATTAATAGAAGAAGAAATAAATTGTTTTTATTGCCCCATTTTTAAACAAAACAAGTCATTACTCAACTCCCT
>JAJPUD010028832.1:0-14369 GCA_023553655.1 Myrmecobius fasciatus
CTCACCCAGCATAGACCTAGTTTAGGCCAGCATGGGGTTCACCACTTTAATCTGAATTCAAGAGCTCATGCATTCCCTTTATGGGGGAGAAAGAGAATTTTTTTTCATAGGTGCTTGTCTTTGATCATTGTCTTGAGCGGAATAGTTACGTTTTGCACAGTTGGTCATTGCACTATTCTGCTGTGATTGTGTACCATGTTTTCGTTCTGCCCAGTTCACTTTCCATCAGTTCATATAAGACTTTGCTTGGTTCTGTGCAGTCATCCTGCTTGCCATTTCTAATAGCACACTGAATCAGAGTTGCTCTAATCACTTGATTTGCTCTTTTTTCTGATCTCTTGCTCTCTTTGGTTTCTTCCTCCCTCGTCACCTCCATCCTTTACAGGCCAGTGGAAGTATTCACATTAAACAGAATTCTCTGAGCTGACTCTTTAAAGACGTAGGAATTGACCTTAATACAAGTAGCAAAGGGAAATGTGAGCACTCTGAAAGCACCCTGCTGAGGGGCCAGCTCTTCCAGGGACCGAAGTGAAGGACCAGAGAGGGTCTATAAGGAATGAATGCCTAGATCCCTCAGTGCGCCCAAAGAGAGACAAGAGAAAGGTCATCTCTGCAGGTGAGAGTCACTGGTAAGAAGCTGGTGAGCTGTTCCCACCTGACAGTAGCTCTGATAAAAGGGGTCAGGGTGAGCCTCTGCAACTGCTTCTCTCATTGGGAATTGACCTTTCCCTGCTAATTCTTAGCACGTCAGCTGCACTTTTCCTTTATCGCTGCTGGAACATACATTTACTGTTAAAGATCTGGGGTCAGATATCAGGTCCACTTAAGCCACTCATTTAAGGTCTGTGCTTGCTGTCCTGCAGCTGTCCAATTAGAGCATTTCAGGAGACAGTCTTTAAGGTCCCTTGTATTACCTAGAAGAGTTAAGGAGAAATCTTGTCTGCAGAAGCTGTAGGTGACACAGAACAAAAGAATGGAGGCAGGGAGTCAAAGAACAGCCCCATAGCCCTCTTCCAGTCCCCATTGTCATGGGGCTCTCTGCTAAGGTTTTATCTCGAGAATGGAGTATCAGGTGCCCATCTGAGGTGGGATAATGCCTAAGTAAAGGCAGAGAGGAGCTGACCATTTTATTTCTTAGCTAAGTGGTGACTTCTGTGGGGGCAGGACAGACATGGTTTCCTGGGAGCTCATCAATGCTTAGGAGAAGAAACTGAGCAAGAAGTCCTTTGGTTTGGAAGAGGACATAGTTTATCTCTTCTTCGTTCCATTGGCCAGAGATTGTGGTCCAGCCTCCAGTAGGAGGAGGGAGTTCCAGTGATACAGCTGTGATTCCCTCCTTCTATTCCCACCAGATGCACCTCCTACTCAGTCTTTCTCTGTTCTCTTCCATGGATGAAACCCTGCCAGGTATTATACCTGAGGGCACCCGGGTCTTACCTCCTCCTGAGCTGCGGTGTGCATCTGGACACGACCCATGTATCCCCCCAAGGAGAGTCACAACCCAGAAGATGAAATCAAATAGCTCTTTATTGAGGTGCTTTTCCTCAGCCAGCCTGCTCCACCTTTTTAGTCCCACTTTTTATCCCCCTTGCCCACCCATCTTTTAGCAATTAACCTTGTGTTGACATGAGCAAGTCAGAAAGATAGTGGAGCTCATATCCTGATAACAGAGCACACCTCAGGGCAAACCTGTTTTTTAAGGTCACTTTGAATAGCTCTTTTATCTGAGCCATTATCAGTAATCTCATCAAGTCTCGAATCTCATGTTCCTCAAGGGAACTGCACACAATACCTCTTTTTATCCTCAAGTCAAGACAAACTTCTTATCAGGGTCCCGACTTTTTGGGCCCTAACAAAACCCCATCATCCTGTGATCTCTGGATGACATCTCCAACTTTGTGTAATATCTTAATTTTTTGGACATATCTAAACAATGAAAAGAGAGGTAGAATGAGGACAGAAAATCAGGCCTCTGGAGTCTAAGCAGGGCCTCTTATATGTCTGTGTGAAGTAGGAAATGAGATCAGTAGGGAATGTGTTCTCTGAGAAAACTGACCTCTCATGTGCTTCATTGGCTGGAGACTGGTCCATCTCCAGTGCTGTAACTGAGAACCCTTTGGCTCCCATTAGACCTTCTCTTGGATCTTGATCATTTTCTCCTCCATGTGTGATTCTCCCCTGATTTCCCTGGGATTTCCAGATAGATAACTCATGTTTAATAGGATAATCTTGGTATATTTGGTAATATCCAGATAGGAGAAAGGTAGAATGAGGACAAGAAAGCAGTGCTCTAAGAGCCCACTGAATTGGGGTCCACGTGAGGAGAGATGATCCTATTAAGTTTGTGTACATGTTAACTCTGAATTTGGGATGTTTGAAATGGTTCAAATGTCTCTTGGTTCTGTAAATAAGATGTTGGGGTATAGGAAATTGATTGTGGATGGTTTCAGGTTAGGTGTTGGTTGAAGAGGTAGCAATGGAAGGAGTTCTTTGGGGTTCACCTTGCCAGAAGGCATTTTCAGACATCTCTTCATAGTTCATGTTGGTCAAAGGGGAAGAGTAGATGTGATCCCCTTGGGATGATGTTGGGGGGGGGGGCTCCTTCTCAGCTCTCTTCATAGTGCATAATAGCCAAAGGAGGAGATTTGAAACTCTTCCCTGGGAGTGATGCTGGGAGGTGTTCTGAGCCACCTCTTCATTTTGGTTGTAACAAGATAACAGTGGACAGGAGCCAGTGGGGATGATGTTGAGATGTTCTCAGGTGTCTCTTCATTGCACAGATCCAGTGCCCACATTCTGACCAAGGGCATCACACTCTGTCTTGGGAGATCGACCACGTGATTTTTCCCTTTCTAAGAAACACAGAGGAAGAGTTAAAGGTTAAACATTTACAATCCTTTTTTAACGTATTTCCATTATTTATCATGTCAAGAAAAATCAAACAAAAGAGAGGAAACCATGAGAAAGAAATAGGGAACTAACAAAGGTAAAAATACTGTTCTTCACTAATAATTCAGTCTCCCTTAGTCTTTGTGGGTGCACACAGCATTTTCCATCCCAAGTTTATTGTCTTAAATAAGCACATTGTTGAGAGGATGATCACACAAAGTTACTGTTAGTATGTACAATGTTCTCTTGCTTCTGCTTACTGAACTCATCTGTTCATGTAAGTCTTTCCAGGATATCTAAAATCAGCCTGCTCATCATTTCTTATGGAAGAATAATTCAATCATATTCATATGCCATGATTTATTCAGCTGTTCTCCAACTTAATCAGCCTCCAGTCAATTTACAACTTTTTTTTTCCTTAGGGATATTGGAGGACATGTTCCTCAGCCTCTGGCTGAATGTCTGGAAGGGATATTCCCTGCAGTGGAATGATTTGGAGTCAGTGATGGGTTTGGGGTGTTAAACACCTGTGTAATGTAGTTGGACCTATGGAAAAAGGGCTTGAGGTCCACAAGGTAGCCTTAAGTTGAACCTGAAGCCTGTTCTCCTGGGATACTTGTGAGGTTGTTAATGAAGCTTGGGGTTCATGGAATGCCCTTGGGATTTATCTTAGGTGCAGTTTTTAGCTGCTTTTTAATGATTCCTGTTGGTGAAAAGGACAACAGTGGACTTGGTGCTCTTGAGTTTATTTTGAGGGTTTTCCACAGAGTCCTTATTCTTCATTTTGATTAAAGACTAAGATTGGAAGTGATCATTGTGGTTGATCTTGATTTGTTCTTACCTCCCTCTTCATGAACATTAGGTTTAGAGCATTAATAGGAGAAGAAATGTAGTGGAGTTGATAATGGGGACTGTCTCCTGTGTCCCAGATGCTGACACTGCTAGGGGATGGTGTGTGGTGCCTGTTGCAAGGTGTTCTTCTGAGTCATGGGCTTGTGATCCAAGGGATTTTGTGGAGGGAAACTTGTGAGATGTTGTCTTGTGTCTCTTGACTCACCATGTAGGAAATGGCCACTGGTGGCCATGGTGTGACCAGGAGTGGACTTTTGGGCAGTGTTGCTATCTGTCATGTAGTTTGGGCCAGAGTCCATTGGATCACCTGATTTGGCTCCTGGGGGCTGTACTCCCCACGGCCTGTGGAGGTTACAACCTAAGCAATTACCTGAGTTAACTCTTGGCTCTGCCAGGGAGCAGTCCACCTTGGCCCAGGATTCCCACATTATGCCTTTTAAAAGTCAAGTGAGATACAAAGCAATAGAAATAAAGGTCTCTTCTTAGAAGTCCTCTCCCCTTCCCCTGATGAGGCTCCAGATGGTACCCAGGATCCTCTTATATTTTCAGGCACATTGCTTGTATTTAGTCACAGGACTTAAGCTCATGGGCCCTTGTGGTGCCCTGGGTGCATTCCAGTAAGATGAGGGACTGTGAGCATCAGTTTCTCTGAGATGCCCTGCCTGAGCAGAGTGTGACTGCTTAATTCCTTTTTCTATGACTTACTCCAGAGTTGTCAGGTTGTGGGCTCAGCATTAAATATGTGCAAGGGCAAGATGTTCCAAACCCTAATGACCTGGGCAGGTGATGGGGGTCACCCTCCCTGTCCTTGGTGGTCTCCTTGATAATTGGACAATACAAATCTTCCCAAACCAGCCTTGTTTCCTGCCATTGCTCCCTGTTTTTCTGCATCTTCTCCATAGTACTGTATTCTAAATACATGTGAGGATATGTTTTCAACATTAATTTTTTGTAAGTTTTTTTTTTTTACAGACTTTTCCCTTTTCTTCTTTTCTCTCCAAGACTGTAATCAAAGTGCCATCGGTTAAACACAGTTCTACATGTATTTCCCTATTTTCCAATTATAAAAGAAAAAAAGTCCAAAAGGTGAAAAAACGGTAATAACTCACTATTTTCTTGAGGGTATTAATACTAGTAGGAGAGATCTCCTGGGCCAGATCCTGTGGCCTGCCCTCATTTGTCCCCGATGCTGCCTCTAGAGTTGCTGCATTGGCTGCTGTGTGATGTGGTGGGAGACCTTTTGGGAGAGGCTCTTTTGCATCTGGTGATGTCAGAAGAGAAGACTTGGGGTTCAGAGGATTTTCAGCCTGTTGCTTGGGGGATGTTCTGTGTTTCTTGCTTTGTGTTGTCCCAGCTACTGAGGAGTGACGTGGGGTGGACTTTGAGCTAGAGAGTAAGGCTGTCTGTCCTTTTGGGGACATTTCAGGAGTTTGAGCTTCATGGGGTCTTTTTTGGGAGCCCTGAGAGACCTTGTCCTGTGTTCCCTGATTTTGGATATTAATCCCTGGGATTGAAGTCCATAAAGTCTCTGGGATTTTACCTTTCCATGTTTTCTTCTGTGTCTTTTGAATCCATGTGTAGGAAAGGGCCCTGGCTGCCATCGTGTCCCCGGGTTGGATCTCTGTGGATGCTTCCCAAGGAGGTGTGGTTTTGGGCTCCTAAGTGATCAGCCAGGGAGGAGCCCTCTAGGCCTGGGGTTCCACTTCTGAGCCGAGCCCCTGTGCAGAGGGAAAGTGCACACAAGAGTCAGAAATGGATGAACATCTGCCCTGGGAAGTTGTCTCCATGGCTTCCTGGTCCTATTTCTTCCCTAAGTGGACCTTCAGATGGAGACTGGGGTCACTTGTATTTTTAACCAATAGGAAAGTCATGGGAAACCCAGTGAGAAAGTTGGCGACTGAGTCACCAACATGACTGTGTTTTGGCTGAGAGCATCCCCTGAAGGACTGATCTACTTACCTGAGAGATCACAGCCTGTAGGCTCAAGATGAGGAACTTCATGCTCAGGGCCTCCAGCCCAGTTCCATGTGAAAGGCAGAAATTTTTTTTGAAACATCATAAAATGGTTAGGGGATAGATTTCTCCTGCTTTTAGTGGTTGATCCCTGGGATGCCCAATATAAACCTTCGAGAATCAGCATCAGTTCTTGATACTGCCCCCAGCTTCTCTGCACAGTCTCCTTCTATGGATGATTGGATATGGTCTTACATAGGATCCTGAATCTCTTCTTGGCTCCTTTCCTTCTCTAATAATAATTGTCCCACAGTCAGTAACCAGAGGCCTGCATTCTCACTGTACCCCATATTACATGGCTCCTTTGTCTTTATGTAAGGATTCCACTTCTGGCACCCTCATTCTATAGGGGATCTGTACTTGTTTCTGAAGAAATTTTCCCCCAAGTGGGGAACTTCCCCAAACAAAACAATAATGTGTAACCATTTTCTTTTTGTCCTTCCCTTTATATTTTGATACTCCATCCCAATTCTTAAGCCTATTCCCTTAAGTGTCCTTATCTTCTTAGGCAGTGGGTAGATTTTTAGGGCCAGTTACCTTAGAATGTTCCCTTCTTGTAGTTCATAATACTCATCGGGTCTTACCAAAGCAAAACAAGAGAACTCCTAAGGATTGGAACCCCTTAGAGTCTCCTAACCCCGGTCACCCAGACTGCTCACCAGTCCCTTTTGCAAAGGGAGAGCACTCTCATGGTCTCCATCCATCTGAAGTTCCTCCCCCACACTCACCAGTTCTTGCTTACCTGGCTTGTGCCCACAACTGACTTCATTGATTCAAACTTTCTCCTTCTGGCTTATCTCCTGAGCCAATTAATTCTCCCTTTGCCAGCTCTCCAGATATCCATTTGCTTTAGTTTCTGTTTTCTCTGAGTGTTTCTCTTGAGGAATTTACCTGATAGAGTGGGAGTTCCCAGGGAAGTCCAAGGATCAGCAGGGAACTCTGGATGCTTCCTGCCCAAGGATTCAGTGTGGGAACTATCCCAGACAAGCCCCCAAAGTTGTGTGGGACAGACGACCCCTATCCAGAGATTCTTAAGGTATAAAAGCCAAAAGAATTTATCACAATTTCACTATAAAAGTGGCCTTCTGAACACGGATTGAGCCACCAGCATGGCTGTGTTTCAGCTGAGAGCATCCCACTAGATTCCCCATGCAGAAAGCTGCCCCATTCCTGTCCTGCAGATGCTTGCACATCCAGCAGGCCTCCATTGGATTCCAAGTTCCTTCCCTCCCCTTGGAGAGTAGAAGGCCCAAGTTCTTGCCTTCAAGGCACTGCAGGGAAACATGAAGAACTGGTGAGAACCCTCCTTTGAGAGGAACCAGCTCCCTGCCTCTTTCCTTACACCTTTTAGGAGGAGAATGTTGTTCCTGATAGCAAAAGTGTAAGAAGCTGTTTCTCAGTAATAGTTAATTTTTCCAATAATATAAAGATATTTTTTTCAGTATTCATTTTGGTAAAAGTTTGTATTCCAAATTTTTTCCTCAGGCTCCCTTACTTCTTCTCTCCTCAAGGCAGCAAGCCATCTGATAATTAAACACATGCAGTCTTTTCTATATTTGTCATGTCATGGAAGAAAAATGAGAGCACATAGGAAAAACCATGAGAAAAAAAGACAAAGGTGAAGATAGTATGCTTTGGTCCACAGGAGAGCAGCCCTCCTTGGGTGGATAATGGGGCCTGTTTCATTCTGTCTCCAGCTGATACTTCTAGGGTAACTGTATTGGCTGATGTGGAACGATGTCCAGTGGATGTTGGGAACCGTTCTCCTGGGTCCAGTGATGAGAGAGGGGAGAAGACTTGGGTTCATGGGCTCTTTCAGCATTGGCCCTTTGGGATGTTCTGTGTTTCTTGCCTTGTGACATCCTGGCAGTTGGGGGATGACATGGGGTGAATCTCCTGTGTTCCATGGTTTGGGATGGTGACCACTGGGCTTGGAGTCCTTGGAGCCTCTTGTTATTAACCTTGCAAAGCATTCTCCTGTGTCTTGGGTCAGGATGCTTGGTTGGTCTCTGGGTTACCATGGAGTGACCACTAAGAGAACTTTGTGGATGCTTCCCGGTGTGGTGCGATTTGGCCATGGATGAACAGACTTGGGGTCCCCTCGATGGCCTGTGGTGTTTCTTGGATAATATTCTGGGGCGTTTCTCTGTGATGAGGGGTTGGGCCATTCTAAGTGATCAGAGAGGGCAGCAGCCTATGCAAGCCCTGTAGGCGTGGGTTCTGTTTGTATGCTCCTGTGGAAGGGACATTAGGAACAATGTTCTAGAAATGAAGGAAGGTTTTGGAAGCTCTCTCCCCATGTCCCCCTCTCCGTGTCCCTTTCCCATTTGTGGCTCCAGATGGAAGGGTCACATAATTTTAGCCAAGGGCACTGCCATGGGAAGAACTGACCTCTGGTCCCTGGTGGGAGTGCCCTGCCAGGGCAGGGAGTGACTGCTTCGTCCCTTTTTCCAGTACTTACCTGGGGGATCACAGGCTGTGGGCTCAGCATCAGGGACTTCATGCCTGGGGTCTCCATGCAGACATGCAAAGGGCAGGGCTTTCTCCCTGCTGGTCTTCCCCTGAGCCCTGCTCTATGAGTCCTGTTGCCTTTTGGACTAAGAGCTTCCAGCTCCAGACTGTCCCCCTGCCCGTGTGGAACAGAGTGTTCTGGAGTTCTTCCATGGTACTTTCTTCTGGGGAATGTTGTGCCCCAGATATTTGTGGGTTCTGTGACTCCAGAACCAGTTCAGAGGCTCAGTCTGCTGTTGGTCTGAGAGAAGAGCAGAAGGGCTCAGTCATGTCTGCTCCCCCTCCCAGGAGATGGGAGAACGCGTAAGGAAGGGCAGATAATACCTGACCCGTTTATTTCTTGCTCACTGGTGATGTCTGTGGGGGAAGAACAGACATGGTTTCCCAAGAGTTCCTAAATGCTAAGGAGAGCACAGGTAGCAGGAAGCACTTTGGATTGAGAGGACCTAGTTGATCTATGTGAGATCCTAGTCCCGTCTTCAGGAGGAGGAGGGACTACTAGTGATACTGTTGAGGGATGGGACACCCTAACAACATTTGGGGGTCCCCAGGTCGCAGGTACTGCCAAAGAATTCATAGTCCCTGTGCCAAGTTAAGTTGGCAAAAAAAGGGCTTATTTTGACACTGAGAATTCTCAGGGGGCTAGATTGGAGTAGCAGAGAGTAGAAAGACAGGACAATTTTATCTAGTTGTGTATAGCCTAAGGCTAAGAAGTACACATTAATTTTATGACTGGAGGCTAGAGGGTAATTTCCCCATGACTTAAGGGTGGACAGAGCTGGATGGTGAGCTAGGGAGTAATCTCCAGATGAATTAAGGATAATGATTATGCTAGGAGTGCCCTAGGAGCTTCCTGAGGCTAGAAGCTAAGGAGTGGTCAGTTTTCTGAGACAGATTCAAAGCCAGAAGAGGCAGGGTTTCCTGACCTAGGTCCCCCTAAAGATCAGAAGACCACAGAATTTTATTATATCAGTACAGCTGGGATCCCCCTTTATTCCCATCACTTGTGTCCCCTACTCATTCTTGCTCAATTCTCTTTCATGGGTGAAACCCCGTCATCTTCTGCTCCCCAGATGACATCTTAAATTTTGTAAAATATCTTGGTTTATTTGGATTTGTCCAAAAAGTGAGAAAAGAGGTAGAATGAGGATAGGAAAGCAGGACTCTAGAGTCTCAGCCAAGGCCCCCAAACACTTCTGTGTGAAGTAGGTAATGAGATCAGTAGGTAATGTGTTTTTTCAAAAGTCTGATGGGTTTCCTTTAGGTTCCTATCATATTTGGATACAGATGTTGTGAAAGAAATACAGATGTGGGGGGAAACAATGAAGGGAGTCTATGTGGGAGGTCGTAATTCCAGAGAAATTGAGGCAAGAGAGAAATTGGCTTTTAGTCTTTTAATGTGGAGAGATTTAGGCTAGCCGATCCGATGGGTCTCATATCCAAAAATCATTCTGGCCCTGAAGAACTGAGGCAGGGAACTTCTGTAGGATTTTAGATAATTTGGGTTTCATAAAGTCAGATAAGGGGGCAAGGATGCTGGAAGGATCCACAAGCCGTAATTCCAGGAAAGGATCATAACTTCTGACAAGATAGGGGCTAAGATGAGAAGGTTGGGGAAGGAGACATCAAGGTGAGGGGCAGCAAAACAAAAGGAGGAGCAATTATCCCAGCCAGGATTGAGACAATGCACCTGGAGTTTGATACAATGGTATGTAAAGTGGTTAGAACTTCAAAGCTTTTCCTGACTCAATCCTAGTGGCAAGGAAGGGAGGGGTGGCTATAATAATTTAATTCAGGGCATAACTATAAGTGGGGATGGACACACTGGATTTGGGGGAGGCATTTTGTGGTCCCTGGATTCTGGGTGCAGAATGCTGGGCTGTGGGCTCTCTCCTGTGGGGTATGATCTTGCGTGGACTTAGCTGTCTCCCCATTCTGGATTGAATCAGGAGTGGGCAGAGTCATCCATGATGTGGGGCTTCAGGACCTGGTTCTATGTGGCTCTTCATGGTCCCGAGGATCCCAGGGGCATCAGTAGCAGAGATGCCCTGGGGTCAGGCTTGAGGGAGATCCAGATTTCCCTCTTCATTTCTCATGGCATCCCAATCTTCACCAACGCAAGGGCTGTCCTGGATTTTTGAAAATCAGGGTTGTTCTCATTTGTCCATGGATGATAGATATAGGGATTAAAAAGGGCTGATCTCTGGTGAGTGGTAGAACAAGTTCTCCTGATTGAAGTGAGTGGAAAAAGAGATGAGAACCTCCTTTTGTGGACAGTGGAGAATGTTCCCTTTAGCCATGGGGTTTGTCATGCTGGTAAAGTGCTCTGGTCTATGAGATGGCATCTGGTGGCTCTTGGGTGCCATGGTCAGTTGGCTGTGTTCTCCACTTGGGCAGTGGAGGTTCCATTCCCACTGATGGACTCCTCGTTGGCCAGGTGACCTGGTACATGAAGTACACCTTGCCTGGGATTCCAATTGTACCTGCGACCGTGACCAGGCAAAATATTCCAAAGTCTGTCCCTGGCATGTCTCTACCCACATCCCCCTGTCCTACTCCTGGCTCCCTCATAGAGCTGTAGATGGTCCTAGGGACTCATGTCTCATTAACCAAGGGGCAGAGCCATGGGGGGGAGACTTAAACCATTCTGTTCTTCTCCATTAGAATAGAGACTGTGACTCCTGTGTCTCCTGAAGTGCCGTGGCTGCCACCTCCCTTTGTCTAGCACTTCCCAAGGCTTCACAGGGTGTGGGCTCAGCAGCAGGGACTTCATGCCCAGCGTCTCCATGCCAGGCTTGTGTGAAGGGAAGGGCTTTTCCCAAACCCTCATGCAATGGGCAGGAGATAGAACCTCCCTGCTTCTTCTGGGGGGCTCCTGGCCAGTCCAGGACAAGTCTTCCAGAGCCAGCCTCATTTCCCCACCCTTCACCCGGCTCCACAGCCTCCCTGCTTGGGCACACAGCTGCTAAAGCTCTGTATATGGCTCCCAATCTTCTCCTGGCTTCTTTCCTAGCTGAGCTGTTAGGGCAGACCCACAGTCTCAACAGGACTTGGATGGTTTCTGGGGCCCAGGCTGAAGCCTCTGCCTTCTTCCAGTGGCTGGAGGAGACATGAAGTGGTCAGAGCTGTGCCCAGCCCTGGCTGACAGTGCCTGGGGCTGCTCCTAGATGCCATGTGTTGGGATCCTGGGGAAGGTAGCTTAGGGAAGCAGGGCAGACATGCTGAGTCCGTCCATCCTTGTGCCCATCTCTTACTGCCTGTTGGACTGGGTGCCTTCCCCCTTTTGAAGTGTAACAGGAAAGGAGTGATATTAAGGTTGGATTTTACTT
This sequence comes from Myrmecobius fasciatus, assembly GCA_023553655.1. NCBI lineage: Eukaryota > Metazoa > Chordata > Mammalia > Dasyuromorphia > Myrmecobiidae > Myrmecobius > Myrmecobius fasciatus. Next base: position 11,595 of record JAJPUD010028832.1, read on the forward strand.
TTTTTTTTTTTATCAATAGTGTTTCATTTTCCAAAACACATGGAGATAATTTTCAGACTTAATTTGTGTAAAAAGCCTGATCCACACAGCATGTATTGGAATATATGTGCATGCTTATAGGAACCATGGTGGTGAAATGGTTCTGGCAAGGAGACTTTACCTGTTCTCGAGCCTCTTTCTGTACCCATTTTAATAGCTAGGATTTCAAATATCACCTGGGACTTCTCTAAACCCTAGAAGGGAAGATGAATGCTGTGTTCTTGATGTTGTCTGCAGAGCCACGATTGTTCTTTTTAAAAAATGTATTTGTTTTAAATATTTCTAGATCATATGTAGAAAATTTAACATTCATTGATAAAAATTGATTTTCAAATTCACTTCCTTGCTCTCCCCAATAATCCCTTTAGAAAGCAAGCAATACAAAACTCACAAAAAATAAAAAAACAAGAACAGTATAAAAGTACGCTTCAATAGGCACTCAGAGTTCATCACTCCTCTCAGTGCAGAGAGACAATTGTTTATTATGGGTACTTTTAAATTGTCTTGGATCACTGATTTGACCAGAATAGTTACATTTTGCACAGTCAGTCATTATAGTATCCTGCTGTGAATGTGTACCATGTTCTGGTTCTGCTCAGTTGACTTTCCATCAGTTCATATCAGACTTTCCATGCTTCTCTGAAACCATCCTGCTCATCCTTTCTAGTAGCACAGTGAGTCAGATGTTCTAGTCGAATTAGTGGCTCTTTTTCTGATCTCTGTTCCTTTTGGTTCCCTCTGCTCACATATCCTCCATTCTTTACTGGCTAAATGGAGGTCTTCACATTTAAAAAAAATCCAATGAGCTGATTGACACTGGGGTCAATTATTAGTTCTATTTAAGACACTCATTTAAGGTCTGTGCCTCCTTCCCACCTGTCCATGTGGAAGGTTACAATAGATAAACTTTAAGGTGGTTTCTACCATATGGAATATTTGGAGAGAAAAGAAATCAGCAGAGGTAAAGCAGGACAAGGAATGGAGGCAGGGGGAGATGAGAGTACAATGCCCTGTTGCACCCCATCCCTAATGTGAAGGGGATCTGGGGGAGAATTTCGTTATGAGAGTGGAGTTAAGTGCCCATCTAAGGGGCGAGAATTGTTGAGGAAAGGCAGAACCTGACACTATTGTTTCTTGATTTAGGGGTGCTTTCTATGGAGACATTTTCTAAACACTAAGCAGAGCAAACAGTATTTGGATTGGAAGAGGATAGGACATAGTGTAGTTCTCATGTGCTCCATTGGCCAGAGATCCTGGTCCAGCCTCCAAGAGGAGGAGGGATTACTAGTGATAAAGCTGAAATCTTCCCTCCATTCTCAGCACCTCTTACTAGTAGGTACAGGAGGTTGGGTATTGGGGATCTCCTATGAGGTATGATCTTGTACAGTCTTGTTAGCAAGAGACTAGGGACACCTTGAATTAGGGTCCACACGAGGAGAGATGATGTGTTCATATTAAGGTTATGTACATGTTAACCCTGAGTTTGGGATGGTGGAAATGGTTCAAATGTCCCTTGGTTCTGGAAATAAGATGTTGGGATGTAGGGAATTGATTGTGGATGGTTTCAGGTCAGGGGTTGTTTAAAGAGCAAAGATGAGAGGAATTCTTTGTGGTTCACTTTGCCAGGAGGTATTGTCAGATATCTCTTCATAGTTCATGTTCATCAAAGGAGGAAGAGAATAGTGCCAGGTGTGTGTGTGTGGAGGGTAGGAATTTTTTCCAAAGACTCATTGAATTGTCTGGGAGAGGTTCCTCCTGCCTTTATTGGTTGATCACTTGGATCGCCCAATGTAAATCTCCCAAAGTCAGCATCCTTTCTGGGATTGTCCCCAGCTTCTCTGCATACCCTCCTAGTGGGAGGCCTGGGTTTTATTGTATATATGTATCTGAATCTCTTCCTGTGTTCTTTACTTCTTCTTTGATACAAATTGTCACAAGTTAGCAACCATAAGGCTGAGTATTCACTCTCCTGTTAAATGGCTCCTGAATTTACATGGAGATTCAATTTTTGACACCCCCTGTCCTCAGGGGAATGGTACTTGGACCAGAAGATTTTCCTCCAAGCTGGCGCATGCACAAATAAAACAGCATTCTGTCGTCAGGTTTTGTCCTGCCCTTTACTTTTTGGTACTTCATCCCAATTCTTAAGTTTATTCTCCTAAGGACTAACTTCCATTACCCTAGGTAGATGTTTATAGCCAGCTACCTTAAATCCTTTCCCATGGTTCCCAATACTCTTCCCAATCTTACCAAAGAAAAATGAGAGGGCATTCTTACAGACTGGAACCACTTAGTCTCCTAACCCCAGCCACCCAGGCTGCTCACCAGTCCTTGATAATAGGGGAGAACACTCATGGTTTCCATCCTTCTTGAGTCTCCCAGCTTGATATGACTGATTTCAAACTTTCCTCTGCTGGAATAGCTTCTAAGCCAATTAATTCTGTCTTCCCCATCCCCCTGACGTTCCATTTATTTCCATTTCTGCTTTCTCTGATTGTCTCTCTTCAGGAATTTACCTTAATTTAATTGGGAGTTCCTGGGAGGAGTCCAAGGATCAGCAGAGAACTCTCTGGTTGCCACCTGCCCAAGGATTCAGTGTGGAAGGGATCCCTCATGAAGAACAACTATCCAGGAAGAGCCCCCACAACTGTGTGGGACAGAGCCGACCCCTTCCCAAATTGAAATCTGAGACTCTGAAGGTAGAAAAAACAAGAAGGATTTATTTCAGTGTTACTG